>JAJOZX010000296.1:0-12500 GCA_023014485.1 Bathynomus jamesi | reverse complement strand
ATACAGATACGTATATATATATATATATATATACATATATATATATATATATATACATATATATATATATACGTATATACCTATATACGTATATACGTATATATATATACGTATATGTATATATATATACGTATATATATACGTATATGTATATATAATATACGTATATGTATATAATATATATATATATATATATATATATATATACAGGGTGGGGCACGGGAACCAAGTGTTTTTGGAATAATCAGGAAAATGATATTTATTTTTGTAAAGAAAATATATTGGTAGAACAACATTCGTAAGAACATAGCATTTCATGTCATAATAATCATGTACCGAAAATTATATCTGGCATATGATGTCCTTGGCCGTCGACGCATTGTTGAAGGCGTTTACGAAAATTGGCCTCCACTCTTCCCAGCAGGTCTCTGTTGATTTGGATGATTTGTTGACGGATCGCTTCCTTCAATGCATCTAATGTAGGGGCTTGTCCTCGTAGACACGTGACTTGAGGTACCCCCATAGAAAGAAGTCACATGTGGACAAGTCAGGGGACCGAGGGGGCCATGCAATGTCACCAAATCTCGAAATGAGATGGTTGGGAAACAGGGGGCGAAGAACAGCCATTGACGCTCTGGCGGTGTGTGGCGTGGCCCCATCTTGCTGAAACCACAAATGTCGACGAGCAATACGCCTTCTTCGTAACTCAGGGATGAAAAAGGTGTTCACCATCTCAATGTAACGCCCAGATGTTATGGTAACGGTAACCCCATTTTGTTCGAAGAAATAGGGACCGATGACGCCAAACTTTCCCACCGCGCACCAAACTGTAACCTTAGGGCTATGCAGCGGTTTTTCATGGAGTTGTCGCGGATTTTCAGCAGCCCAATACCGACAGTTTTGATTGTTGACGGCCCCATTAAGGTGGAAATGGGCTTCGTCACTCATTACCACCATCATGTTTTCATTCTGCTCATAAAGTGCAAGCATTTCCTGTGCAAAATTCAGTCGTTGGGGGCAATCGTTTACATTCAATTCCTGCACCATCGCTAACTTGTATGGGTGAAAATGTAATTCTTCATGCAAAATCCGTCTAACAGTACGATTGCTGATTCCGAGTGCAGCTGAATGTCTCCGAGCAGAGCGTTCTCTGGAGTACGCACAGTGCGTTGCGGCCCCTTCGGTTTTGTTTTCATTATTGAGCCTCCTGTTCGAAGATTGTTAACCCAACGTAAGATTGTGTCACGAGCGGGAACAGAGTCATTTCGATGAATGTTGAATCTCCGGCGAAACGCACGCTGAACTGCTGTCACTGACTCGCCACTCCTAACAAAATGATCATACGCGAACATGCGGTGTTCTAACGTCCACTGCTCCATGATGGCACCTGAAAGATAAAGGTGAGTGTTAGTTAAAGTTAAATGCTATGAACCCAGGAATGGAATGCTACCTACCGCACGCCCCTCCCATTCCTAATGGCCGATTACTAGCTATTCAAAAAACACTTGATTCCCGTGCCCCACCCTGTATATATATATATATATATATATATATATATATATATATATTATATATATATATTACGTAATATATATATACATATACGTATATATATATACGTATAACGTATATATATATATACGTATATATATATACTTAACTAAATTACTTCGTGCTACTAATCATTCATTAACGAATATATTTCATTTATTGACGTTATTCAGTACTATATTATTTGATCAAACCAAGGCTACTGCCTTGTTTGTTTTTCAAATCAATCAGAAAACGTGCAGTCATAAGGTTGAAATTCCCTTGGTTTGCCTTTGTTGTTTTTCAAATCTATCAGAAACGTGTTTCTTAAGGTTCATTTTTCCTTCACACACTACCTGACCTCCAAAAAGGTCACCTACCGTGGGAAAAAAGGATTAAGTCAGTAAACAGCGACCAGATAAGTTTCATTTAATACTTTTTCTTTAACATTTCTTTCGTCGGTAGCTTAATTATATATTCATTTAGCATAAAATTGTGTTACAAGAACCTGTTTCTGCGTTTCAAGAACAATTTTGCGGGTTTTCGCAGGTGACGGCACAATAAGCACGCGGTAGACCTACGTTGTAATTTATTAATTTCCAAACGCTCGTTTTGTGTTTTTTTTTGTTTTTTAACTAATTAAAAGCATGGCACCCCCGTCAAGTACTTGCAGTCGCTGTGAAGGGAAATTTGCCGCTTACGCGTTTACAATGGCTAATAATAATGAACATTAGTTTGCAGGTGGTGCTCAAGCATGGAAGTCCTGAGGAACGAATTAGACCGTGAGAGGGAGGCCAGGGTGAGGCTTCAAGAAAGCGTGATGCTCTGACGGCAAAATTAGATCCCTTGAGACTCCAGTTACGACCCCTCCTGCCTCAGTTTCTACTAATAATATAAATAGTATTAATAGCCCTCTCTCTTCCCCTAGTTCCCAACCCTTCGTTCGAGTGCGAAATGGAGCCCCATTGCGAAAAGCAAAGACTTGTCTACCAGTAATAACAAGCAATAAGTTTTCTGTTTTAGGTTTCGAAGATGCTGATGAACCGGAAATACGACTCGTTGGCGATTCCATTGTTCGAGGGCAGCTCGAGGAATTCTGTGGGAGAAACCCTCGTCGTAGGCGCCGTTACTGCTACCCTGGTGCAAGGGTGGAGGATATAACTAATAGTGTTGACCATTTTACAGACGGTACCGCCGAGGACACAACGTATGTTATTCATGTCGGTACTAATAACGTTTTAAATTCTAGATCGGAAGAACTGCTGGCTAGGTACAGGGACTTATAGAGCGACTAAAGGAGAAAACTAATAAGATTGTTAACAGGTATACTTCCTCGAATTATCCAACGTAACGATTTCTACAGCAAGGCGACCTATATTAACAATAACCTAAAGTCTCTTTGCCAACAGGAAGGAGTGCATTTGCGAATTTTTGGAACAGTTTCTACGGCAGGAGGGACTTGTTCCTCGAAGATGGACTTCATCTTAATGACGTAGGAGCTGCGCGTTTAGGAAGACTATTTCATAATACTGTCTCTTCTTTTCAGGCTGCCGTAACTCGAACGGTCCCAGCGTAAATTCACAATTTCCCCTGCGCTCGCGAAGGTGTCGTAATTACAAACAATTTGAAGGTTCTATCCTTAAATGCTCGTAGCCTACGAAATAAAATAAACGAATTTTTTTCTTTAATTGCTTGTAAAGACTATGATTTAATTGCGATAAATGAATCGTGGCTTAGCACTGAAACACGTGACTTTGTAGGGGAGTATCAAATTAAAGGTTATAGACTTTTTGTTAAAAACAGAATAGGTAGGCGAGGAGGCGGTGTTATGTTGTATATCAAAGATAATATTGCGAACGTTATAGAAGTAAAGCACTCAATTCCAGAACCGATAGATTCGACTATAGCAGAACTTAAATTAAACGATTTCAAACTTCTTGTTGCGGTTATATATAGGCCCCCTAATCAAACAGCTGATACGGACGAAGCGTTATATCGTGAACTAAAGAGAATAATCGGTAGTGAGCAGGCTTTAGTTATGGGTGACTTTAATTGCGCCAACGTGAATTACGATACAATGCAGGGAGACGCGGAAGGTAATCGTTTAGTTAATTTTCTCGAGGATAGCTTTCTTATTCAAAAGGTTGGGGAACCTACGAGGTTGGACAGTATTTTAGATTTAGTAATAACTACGGATGATAGGCTAATTACTGATCTTCAAGTAATAGAACCGTTAAGCAATAGCGATCACAATATGGTAGAGTTTGTCCTCTCAGTAAGTCACTCGAAACCAACTAACTCGACTAAAATTCCTAACTTCCAGCACGCAGACTTTTGTAAATTTCGAATAAATTGTCACACGTCAATTGGGAAAACGTGATGGGGAACTCCAACGCAAAACTAATGTGGGAATCGTTCGAAACAGTATTTAGGACTATAAATGAGGAATGTGTACCGTACAAAATTAAGCGTGCGAAAGTAAACAACAAGCCCTTGTGGTTTACTTCTAGAGTAGGAGACATTATAAAGAGTAGAGATAGGGCTTATAGGCAACATAAGTGCGATAAAGACAATTTGTTGTTACGAAACACATCTCTGAGGCGTGAAGCGAAAAGTGTAATAAAAAAGTCCAAGCGCGAATTTGAAATCTCCATAGCTCGTGACGGTAAAGAAAACCCCAAGCGATTCTTTCAATACGTCAATAATAGAAATCCAGTAAAAAGTGTCTTGGGTCCATTGAAAAATGTAAACGGAGATCTAGTTTCTGAAAACAAGGAAATGGCTACCTTGCTAAACGAATTTTTTACGTCAGTTTTTACTATAGAAGATGTAACGAATATCCCTACGGTCATAGACATAATACCTTTTGATAATGGTAATATTTTGGATAATATTGTCGTTAGTGAAGGGGAGGTAATGCGCTATATTGATAAAATGAAAACGCGTAAATCACCGGGTCCGGATTCCATATATCCCATACAACTAAAAGAATTAAAAGATAGCATTGTTGTGCCGCTAACAAAGATTTTTAATGCGTCTATTTCTGAGGGGTGCGTACCAGATAATTTCAAGTTAGCAAACGTAACACCTATCTTTAAGAAAGGCGATAAAGGTGCGGCGGGAAATTATAGGCCAATCAGTTTAACGTCTGTTGTAGGTAAGCTACTGGAATCAATAATTAGGGATCGTATAGTCGAACACTTAGAATTCCATAAGCTAGTTAGAAATACGCAGCACGGATTTAGGCGAAACAAATCTTGCTTAACTAATCTTTTAGAATTTTTCCAAAGCGTGGTTGACGTTTACGATAGACATCGGGCGGTTGATGTAGTGTATTTAGATTTTCAAAAAGCGTTTGACACCGTGCCGCACAAAAGACTCATTGAAAAAACTAAGGCTCATGGAATCAGGGGTGTAGTAATAAATTGGCTAGAAGAGTGGTTGCGAGGTAGGAAACAGAGGGTGGTCGTTGATGGAGCGGAGTCGTGTTGGGCTAATGTAGCGAGTGGCGTTCCTCAGGGTTCTGTATTGGGCCCCTTGCTTTTTCTTATATATATTAACGATTTAGATGTCGGCCTAGTCAGTACAGTTTCAAAGTTTGCGGATGACACGAAGCTGGGTGGTAGGGCGATTAATGACGAAGATAGAGGTAAAATTCAGGAAGATCTGAATAAAATCGTTGATTGGTCAGTCACATGGCAAATGAGATTTAACGTGGATAAGTGCAAAATTTTGCATATAGGTTCGCGTAACGGTAATTTTGCGTATAGTATGTCAGGGAAAGATTTAACAAGCGTAGAGCAGGAAAAAGATTTAGGAGTTATAGTCACTGGTGATTTAAAAGTAGCGAAACAAAGTACAGCAGCGGTCAATAAGGCGAACAAAGTGTTAGGTTTTATAGCTCGAAATTTTGAGTACAAATCGCGCGATATTATAGTTCCACTTTATAAATCATTAGTTAGACCCCATTTGGAGTACGCGGTCCAATTTTGGAATCCGCATATGCGCAAAGATATAGACAAAATCGAAAGAGTTCAAAGACGAGCAACTAAGATGATTCCGTCGCTTAGGTCAAAGTCGTACGAGGATAGGCTTAAGGAGTTAAAATTGACAACACTCGAGACTAGGAGGTTAAGGGGTGATCTAATCCAGGTTTTCAAAATTATGAATGGGTTCGATAACGTAGATAGAGATAGCTTTTTCGAAATATCTCAATATAATAGGACTAGAAATAACGGGTGTAAGTTGACAAGTAGAAGGTTCGAGACAGCAGTTGCCAAAAACTTTTTTACGCATAGAATAGTAAATAGCTGGAATAGTTTGCCGGTAGAAGTAATTAGTAGCACGTCTATAAACATGTTTAAAAATCGATTAGACGCATATGTTGATAGATTGGGTATAGTTTAAGGTAGTAAAATTAAGGCTTTGGGGATAGATCCCACAGCTCAACACAAGTGTTGTGGGATATAGGGAGGCAGCGTCTTGGGTTAGGGGATACTCTCTGTCCTTACACACCCCATTTAAAGAGATTCCTCTGCTGAGCGGTGCCCCCAATAGTACTGTGAGGTATTGAAAAAACCTTTAAATGGGAGACCCAAGATGGGTGCACACACATTTCTACAGTCTTTACAGCCACACCAACATGTTCCTCCTTAGTGTATATATTGTAATGTATATGGTTGTAAATTTTGACTTGGTCCACAATCGATATGGACCGTGACTTATTTTTCGTGACAAGGTACTAGTATTGATGGATCCCGTAATGAAATTGACTGGATTCTCTGGATCTGATATATTTGCATGTCGGTTATAAATAGATATAGAGTGTAACATATTGTGGATAGCAGTCTATTATGACGTGATCCTCTGGATCCAGAGATTCTATCTTTAGTTTTTAATCGATAATTAATTAGTTTTGCTAAATTGGTCGTTGCCAATGTACACAGTGTACAGGAAGTTGTTACATAAATTTCTTATGTTCTTGTGTTTCGGAACCCACGTAAAATTGTAGGTCCCCTCCGCCACCACGGAGGACATACACAATTACGAACACAGTTAGGTAGACCAGCCATGAGTGGATCCTAGGCACATCGTTGGTCTGAAACATTATAACATTATAACATATACGTATATATATATATACATACATATACTTATATATATATATACATATACGTATATATATATATATACATATACGTATATATATATATACATATACGTATATATATATATATATATATACATATACGTATATATATATATACATATACATATATATATAATATATATACATATACGTATATATGTATACATATATATATATACATATATATACATACATTTATATATACATATATATATATATATACATATTATATATATATATATATATATATATATACATATATATATACATATATATATATATATATATATACATATATATATATACATATATATATATATATATATACACATATATATATATATACATATATATATATACATATATATATACATATATATATATATATACATATATAATGTTATAATAATGTTATAAAGTTTCAGACCAACAAAGACCCAAGGATCCACTCATGGCTGGTCTACCTAACTGTGTTCGTAATCGTGTATTGTGTATGTCCTCCGTGGTGGCGGTGGGGACCTACAATTTTACGTGGGTTCCGAACCACAAGAACATAAGAAACTTATTTAAAAACTGCCGGTAAATTGGCAACGACCAATTTTTACGAAACTAAATAATTATCAATTTAAAAATAATTAATTATCGTTTAAAACTAAAGATAGAATCTCTCGGTCCAGAGGAGGAAGTCATAATAGACTACTATCCACAAATATGTTACATTCTATATATATTTATAACGGACATGCAAATATATCAGATCCAAAGAATCCAGTCAATTTCATTACGGTATCCACCAAGTCACGGTCCATATCGATTGCGGACCAAGTCAAATTTACAACCATATACATTATCAATTTAAAAATAATTAATTATCGATTAAAAACTAAAGATAGAATCTCTCGATCCAGAGGATCAAGTCATAATAGACTACTATCCACAAATATGTTACACTCTATATCTATTATATAACGGACATGCAAATATATCAGATCCAAAGAATCCAGTCAATTTCATTACGGTATCCATCAAGTCACGGTTCATATCGATTGCGGACCAAGTCAAATTTACAACCATATACATTACAATATATACACTTACGAGGAAAAGTGTAGGTTTGGCTGTAAAGACTGTACAGTAATGTAGAAATGTGTGTGCACCCATTACGGGCTCCCATTTAAAGGTGTTTGTGGGGCAAGTGAAGATCATGAGTTTTCAATACCTCACAGTACTATGGGGGCACCGCTCGGCAGAGGAATCTCTTTAAATGGGGTGTGTAAGGACAGAGAGTATCCCCTAACCCAAGACGCTGCCTCCCTATATCCCACAACACTTGTGTTGAGCTGTGGGATCTATCCCCACAAAGCCTTAATTTTACTACCTTAAACTATACCCTTTCTATCAACATGCGCGTCTAATCGATTTTTAAACATGTTTATAGACGTGCTACTAATTACTTCTACCGGCAAACTATTCCAGCTATTTACTATTCTATGGTTAAAAAAATTTTCGCAACTGCTGTCTCGAACCTTCTACTTGTCAACTTACACCCGTTATTTCTAGTCCTATTATATTGAGATATTTCGAAAAAGCTATCTCTATCTACGTTATCAAACCCATTCATAATTTTGAAAACCTGGATTAGATCACCCCTTAACCTCCTAGTCTCGAGAGTAGTCAATTTTAACTCCTTAAGCATATCCTCGTACGACTTTGACCTAAGAGACGGAATCATCTTAGTTGCTCGTCTTTGAACTCTTTCGATTTTGTCTATATCTTTGCGCATATGCGGATTCCAAAATTGGACCGCGTACTCCAAATGGGGTCTAACTAATGATTTATAAAGAGGAACTATAATATCGCGCGATTTGTACTCAAAATTTCGAGCTATAAACCCTAACACTTTGTTCGCCTTATTGACCGCTGCTGTACTTTGTTTCGCTACTTTTAAATCACCAGTGACTATAACTCATAAATCTTTTTCCTGCTCTACGCTTGTTAAATCTTTCCCTGACATACTATATATATATATATATATAATATATATATATATATATATATATATATATATACATATATATATATATATATATATATACATATATATATATATATATATATACATATATATATATATAATATATATATATATATATATATATATATATATATATATATATTGTGTGTATATATATATATATATATATATATACAGGGCGTCCCAAAAAATGTATACACACTTTAACAGCTGATAGCTCAATTGATGTTTCTTTCTTTCCAAGTTAAACCCATTAGAATTAATAATGGCAGTCAGACTAAGCTTTGAACAAAGGAAATTCATTCTAAAATGCTACTGGAAGTGTGAAAACGCAGTTGAAGTGCAAAGACAGTTTAGGAGGGAGTTTCAAACAGATCCACCAACGCGACTTACCATCACTCGAATTAGAGATAAGTTTGAAGCCGATGGAACTGTTTAATGTCCACAAGAAGCGTTCTGGAAGACCACGGACATCGACAAGCCCCACAAAGCAAGAAAGAGTACTGGAAACGTATCACCAAAGTCCAAGAAAATCTGTGCGGCAAGCGAGTCGTGAGGTAGGAATTTCATCATCGTCTGTCCAACGCATTTTGAAGCGCTGTCAATGGAAAAGTTACATTCCAAGATTAGTCCATGCTATTAATGAAGATGATCCGGACCGAAGAGTGGAGTATTGCGAGTGGTACTTGGCACGATGTGGATGTGGATTGGACGAAGGGGTTTCGTAGAATACCCTCCGCGTTCACCAGACCTCACACCACTAGACTTTTTTATGGGGATACTTAAAAGACAAAGTCTACGCTATAAAACCTGCAACAGTCGCTGAATTGAGAGCAGCCATTGAACGAGAATGCACACAAATACCAAACGAAATGTTTCGTGATGTTTGCGATTCCATTGCTTCGCGTTATCAGCAGTGCCTGGACCAGAACGGACGTCAGTTTGAAAACAGGCGTTGACAAAACAATTAAATAATGTCTGTAGATTCTATTAGATTTTGAAAATGAAATGTATTTTAATAAAACACTGCCTTCATAATTATTTAAAGTGTGTATACTTTTTTTGGGACGCCCTGTATATATATATATACCATAGGTATATATTATACATATATGTATATATATATATACATATTATACATATATGTATGTATATATACATATATATACATATATGTAGGTATATATATATATATATATATATATTATATATATATATATATATATATACATATATGTATATATATATATATATATATGTATATATATATATATATATATACATTACATATATGTGTAAAAAATGAACAATGAATAATCAATATTCATTTTTACATAAGAACCAAAATCGCTTAACGCGAGTTTGGATAATAATTTTACTTGTAGCTTTCTACTTTTGTTTGTGTCATAACTTTACGATCTACCATTTCTATGGTTTAGTCGTATCCATTATCCATCTTCCATTTGTTATAGAAGTTATTAAAATTAATTATGAATTATCTTGCATCTCACCCTCGTCCCTAGATTATGCATACACATTGCATATAACAGGATTGGAACCCGCAGTTGTACTTCTTAGTCATTAATACCCACTCTTTGTCTCTAATTCGTTCTTGTAAATCTTCCTAATAATGATTTGTACTATACGTACAAATTCAATAACTATGACGTCACATTTTCCCGTCATTAATTTCCCTTCATCATATCTCTAGTATTCAATGTATGAAAATTCTTTATCATCATAATAAAAACTGTACACTCTATAGAAGTCATTATTTATATGTTATGTAGTAAATGTTATTGTTCAACCATATTCATCCATATCGTATGTGCCCATGTACTTTGTATTATACTTCTAACATCTTAATTGTCTATTAATATGAAACACTGTAACAAAACAAAAGAAAGTTATAGTAACTGTTTAATTATAATTAACTGTAATACTTTAATTAATATAATGTAATGTACTTTAATGAAACTGTACTAATGATGTAATGTACTAAATGACGTAGTCAATGTACTTTAATGGAATTGTAGTTAACGATAATAAATGAATTGGTAATTATAATCTTAGTTACAGTAGACCAAAATTACAATGTACTCAAGGTCCGACCCGACATTATGTCGCCATAAGGAATGTAGAATCGGCGATACTGTTGTTATTTTTTTATTATTATTTTCGTTGGAATAAATTTTGATGTGCTTTCTACTTTGCCAAATAATTGATGACCTGTTGTTTTTTAAAATCTCATAATCATTTTTTTAGATTTAGCTTAATAATGAATCCTGAGTAACTTTTGCCATGTCATGTTTTGTATACATTCTTTCTCGTTATGAAAGATGAAGTCATGTCTTGCCTAAGCATTTAATTGTAAATCTTAAACCTTTAATTTTTACTCATATGCATATTTTAGTGTAAAGATGCATAGTTCAATTTCCACTTTTAGTTAACTTGGCAGATCATGATAACATCAGATCAGAAAATACGCAATTTAAGATAAAAATATGGCTTCATCTTCAAATATCTTGTTTATTCGCTTAAACCTTACCACAGCTAAAAGATTTACTTTATTTTCAAATATTGTACAAAAATAATGCAGCCTCTTCAACATTTAATAATGATGATGTTAGGAGAATCGGGGTATATAAACCCCACGAATTTCTTCCATGTTTATTCTGATTCCAACTACGAGGCTGAGCATTACCTGTAACAGTTTTAGGAGTAAAACACAGTAAGAAAACGTCTTTATCTTCTCCTTCGAGCCGTGCTCTCTTCAGAAAAACTTAGTCATTAGAATCTCCGATAAGTTACAAGAAGAATCGGGGAGAAACCTCAAAGAATTTAATAAGCCTCTCAGAATCCTCCGAGTCACTAAAGAAGAACTCGGAGATATAGTATAGAAGAAAACTACTGCAAGTATCAGGTCCGTTGCTGCCTCCTAACCAGAACCCCCTTCGACTTCGAACCAACCCAGGGCCATAGACGGAGGGGTTAACATATGTATAATATATATATATACATATATAAATATACTAAATATATATATACTATATATATACATATATGTGTGTATATATATTATATATATATATACACATATATGTGTCTATATATATATATATATATACACCATAATATACATATAGTTATATAAGTATATATACATATATGTATATATATATATATATATATATATATACATATATGTATATATATATATATTACATAGATATTATATAATATATATATATAGTTGTTAACCCTCCGTCTATGGCCCTGGGGTGGTTCGGATCGACGGGGGTTCTAGTTACGGAGGGCAAGCAACGGATTTCTTCTATACACTTTTCTTCAATAAATTTCTAATTCTAGCACAAGGCTCGAGAAAAGATAAAAAAAACTTTCTCTTTTGTAGTTACCTCCTCAAAAGGTACAGTAGTGGTCTGAATTTTACAGGGTTAGAGGTTCGACCTTTTCGACATGGCTCAGGGCCGGAATCCAAAAATATTAAGGAGGCAAGAGCCTCTGCCCCCTCCCCGCAGCGAAGTGCTAACAAGGGAGTCTTGCAGTGGACCAAAGCAGAGAGCCGTAATGAAGTGTACTTCATTTAACAAATACATGTATATATATAAGCCTGAATGTTGGGGGATGGCAGTTGGAGGTAAAGTTTCCCCCTTTTAAACACGATCAGATGTTTGAAAGATTCCAAATAAAAATTTAAAAAAATAAAATAAAATTAAAAACTAATCTTTTTTTTTTTTGCTGAATCTCCATTTGAAGGCGATATCA
>JAJOZX010000295.1:1575000-1668893 GCA_023014485.1 Bathynomus jamesi | reverse complement strand
GTTAGGAAATAAATTCACAAATGTAGAACAATTAACCCTTACTAGTCGCATTAAGAGTTATCGTAATTTCAATCGTATTTAGGCTAATGATAATATCATATTTTAAAATTCTTTTTTAATTAATGAAAAATATACAAAAATGCGCTTTACCATGATATAGGCAGTTACCTTATAAATAGCGGATAAGGCATTTTATGGCATTTTGCCTGAACATCCGGGCTCTAGTATTAAATTTACATTGGTCAAACTGGCAAGAAGCTTGAGTTATATTAAGCAGCATAAATACAGTATAAGAACCGGCCAGGAATCTAACGCCATTTTCATTCACGTAAGAGATACTAATCATCCCATTGACTGGAAAAATGCCTCCAAATTAAGTTTCAGTAAATCTATTGTTAATAGAAATATACTTGAATCGAGTGTGATCAAGAATAATGCTGGTTTTGTTCTTAATATTAGCCCTGGGCTTATAAATTAGACTCGTACATTGTTAGAAAGGTGCTGTATTATTTTGACCGCATTCTTGCTACTTAATTGTTTGCTTTAATTAAATAAATATTATTTTAATAATTGTTAACATTTTTATGTGTACATTTTAAATGTATTATTTCTTTATATATAGTCTTTATGTACTTGATAGTTTATTAGACTTTTGAACAGGTTATCTATTACAAAAATTTTTAAATTGTTTTAGATATTCTGAATATTCTGGAAGGAGCACGGGACGACGATTGCACCATGTCTTTTGTTTCCTTAGATCTTGCCACTTAATTGCCTGTTTTAATTAAATACTATTTCTAATAAACTCTTATAAATATTTGTTTTCTGTACATGTTAATTGTCTAATTTCATTTATATGGTTTTTATGTATTCAATAATTTAGTAGCCTTTAGATTAAGTTATCTACTGGGAAAAAATCTTTAGATTCTTTTATTGTTTTTTTAAATTGAGTTGCCGATTGGGGAATTTTTCGCTTGTGTATTTAACTCATTTACTTGGTAAATTCTGTCTATTTCTATCTTGTCCCTGAAGATGTGAATATATCAAGAAAGCGCTAGGATTTCGTGTTTCCTTTTCCCTATGGTTGTTTGCTTATTAAAAATATCACATGTTATTCTGTGATTTTATTGCATAATGGATACCACGCGCTACTTCGAGACCTTTTCTTCTTTCTTCCCTGGCCTAGCACTGTTTGTTTCTACCAGACATATGGTTGCCAAGTCAACAGATCTTGAATAAAGGACACTTGCACGCTACCGTATATTCCATTGCTTATCATGATAAAAATTTACTTGTGCAATATTTTGTACAATTTCTTTATTATATTCATAGATAAAATATGTCTAGAAAGTCGTACACTTCTAAAATCACACTATTGTATTGAAATGAAACATAAAATAATGTTTTCTAACTTTCTAAGAGAGGGAAACCTAGTATATAATTAAATATTCTTACCTAAGTATTCATCTGAAGATATTCTTCAACTCATAAAAAATAGAGTCACGTCAAAACCTCATGAAGCCGGTTTAATATGGCAATTTGGCAAAGCACAAAAATATGTTAGCGGGCGATGCCTTCCTCGTTCCTCTCCAGCAAGGATGACAATGGCAACGGGCAATGGGGGCAGGATTGCCAACTCTGATTTACTAGAAATCACATCTGAATGTTGAATCTCACTTCTCCCGAATAACGAATTAATTAAGTTTGAAAACATCTCCGTCTCAAATTTTCAGTGATGAATAAAATTTTGAGAGTCAATTACTGAATTAAAGGACATATGGCGTCCTTTCCGAGTTTATCAAAGGACAAGGACACATGAGCCGAAATAAAGAACTGTCCTTTGAAATAAAGGACACTTGGCCACCCTATTCTACCTTTTGTTCGGCTTTAGTTAAGTCGCACAGGGGAAAGGTCACCTGATATTTCTAAAAAGATGTCTAAGTGAACAAGTTCTCCCCACCTCTTTACTCCCTAATAGACTTCTGAATTTGAGAGATCGCCCCTTCGATGAATTCCAGAGAATAGTGTTGCAGAAGCATATAGAAATTACTAAGATGAAGTCGAAGAAACTTTTAAAGTTACCAGGCGAGAAGATATTTTTGACAGGCAATCCACCTGAATGGAAACAGCGTTTACTGACTATTGTTTATACAAACATTGACGAGAATGTAGTGTTGTGGAAGAAAACTGGATATTAAATTAACAATTCTAAATGAAAAAAGTGATTGGACTAAGGATGCTAACCCCGGATCTGTGATAAATCTATCAGATAAAGTGTTAAATAAAAATACAGTTACGGCTCTTGGATAAGGAATAAATTTTTCAGCAGCTTAAAAGGCTGTGGACTATGTAGAAATAGCTAAGCTTTCTGCATCATAGAAAAATATAATGATTTACCTATAGAGGATGTGAATATTTGTAAAGGTCTAGTATATGGTGCCATGTCTAAACCTTCTATTCCAATTGTCCACAAAGGTTTTTCGATTCTTTGAGTCTTTAAGAAAAGATGAGACTCTACATATAACGAAAGCCGATAAATCAAATGCCTTAGTGATCCTCAATAAAGAATTTAACTCGAAAAAATGTATGATCTTTGAATGACTCGGACACTTACGTGAAATTAAGGAACAATCCCCTTGAAACAGTGAACAGTGCAATTAACAAGAAAATTAAGCAACTTTGAAGGGTAAAGAAATATTACTTAAACAGTTTTTGAGTACTTCGCCGTCATTACCCTATATGTATGGTCTGATTAAAACTCATAAGCCAAATAATCCTGCAAGGCCTATTGTTATCTCTATAGGATCTATCTCATATAAGCTGTCGAAATGGCTTGTATCCATCCTTAATCTTGTCCTGGGTACAATTTTACAATCACACATTAATAATAATGTAGACCTTGTAGAAAAATTAAATAGTATCAGTGTCAATTACAATTTTAGATTGGTAAGCATTGATGTTACCTCTTTATTCACGAGAGTCCCGGTGGAGGATCTATTAGTTTTTCTTTCGGAATAATTGATTAAGCATAATTTGCCATTAGCTGTAACTACAATTATAGAATTAATTAAGCTGTGCATAGTAGACTCGAAATTTGTGTTTAATAATGAATATTTTAGGCAGAAATTTGGTATTGCTATGGGAAACTCCCTCTCTCCCATTTTAAGTAACTTACATATGGAGTTTTTTGAAAGTAAATTATTAAGAAATATTCTGCCAAATTACGTTTCGCGGTTTAGATATATAGATGATGTTCTTTTTCTTTAGCCAGAAACTTTAAATCTCAATGAATTCTTACCCAAGCTTAATAATTTAACTCCCTCTATCAATTTTACAGTTGAAATAGAAAGACTCATCGATCCATTTTTAGATGTTTTAATATATAGGTCTGGAAAAAAGTTTAACCCTTTCACTCACTGGGTAGAAAATTGTATAGCTGAAAAATAAAACATATGATTCTTATATAACCACACATAAAGGCAAATTTCTTTTTCACCCTATGTCATAATTCGTGAGCCAAAGGGTTAAGTACAATATTTACAGAAAACCCACTAATAATTGTTCCTATATACATTATTATTCGGCTCACCACATTAACGTAAAACGAACCATTTTTTCTACTTTGTTCCTAAGATGCTTACGAATTTGTAGCCCAGAGTTCATTGATGATGAAATTAGTAAAATATATAAAATTGCGTTTGATTTAAAATATCCAAAGAACTGCATACTGTAGATAAATCTTTAAAAATGGCAAAGAAAACCTTGTACGAGGTAAAAGACAAAACTCCTTATACCACAAAAAATGTCTTATCGTTACCATTTAGAGAAAACTTCCTTGATCTGCCGAAACTGCTGAGGACTTTTAACGTAAATATCGCGTTCAGAAATTCAGATGTAAAAACCCCCCTTTAAGTGAACAGGATTGTGTACATAAAATTCCATGCACAATATGTAATAATAGGGCCCGGATGTTTATGCACTAATAAAACTACAAAAAAGGCAGGCAAAAAGGCAAAATAAAATACAGAAAAAGGAACAACAAAAAGGCATTTATTTTCTTACAATTAAAACAAAACATATCAACACATGAAATACAAAGAAAGAAAAATTGCATGAAAAAAAGTTTTTATTGATTGCAATAAATGACGAGCATTTTTTCAAATTTTACGTTTAATTTTACACTTTTCGATGCACTGACTTAAGGCAATGTGATACGTGCGTACAGCAGAAAACGAATGACCATGTGTAGCGCAGGGTTCTACGAAGAAACTACGGTTGCCAGTTAGGAAATAAATTCACAAATGTAGAACAATTAACCCTTAAACTAGTCGCATTAAGAGTTATCGTAATTTCAATCGTATTTAGGCTAATGATAATATCATATTTTAAAATTCTTTTTTAATTAATGAAAAATATTACAAAAATGTCGCTTTACCATGATATAGGCAGTTACCTTATAAATAGGCGGATAAGGCATTTTATGGCATTTTGCCTGAACATCCGGGCTATAGTATTAAATTTTACATTGGTCAAACTGGCAAGAAGCTTGAGTTACGTATTAAGCAGCATAAATACAGTATAAGAACCGGCCAGGAATCTAACGCCATTTTCATTCACGTAAGAGATACTAATCATCCCATTGACTGGAAAAATGCCTCCAAATTAAGTTTCAGTAAATCTATTGTTAATAGAAATATACTTGAATCGAGTGTGATCAAGAATAATGCTGGTTTTGTTCTTAATATTAGCCCTGGGCTTTATAAATTAGACTCGTACATTGTTAGAAAGGTGCTGTATTATTTTGACCGCATTCTTGCTACTTAATTGTTTGCTTTAATTAAATAAATATTATTTTAATAATTGTTAACATTTTTATGTGTACATTTTAAATGTATTATTTCTTTATATAGTCTTTATGTACTTGATAGTTTATTAGACTTTTGAACAGGTTATCTATTACAAAAATTTTTAGATTGTTTTTAGATATTCTGAATATTCTGGAAGGAGCACGGGACGACGATTGCACCATGTCTTTTGTTTCCTTAGATTCTTGCCACTTAATTGCCTGTTTTAATTAAATACTATTTCTAATAACTCTTATAATAATATTTGTTTTCTGTACATGTTAATTGTCTAATTTCATTTATATGGTTTTTATGTATTCAATAATTTAGTAGCCTTTAGATTAAGTTATCTACTGGGAAAAAATCTTTAGATTCTTTTATTGTTTTTTTAAATTGAGTTGCCGATTGGGGAATTTTTCGCTTGTGTATTTAACTCATTTACTTGGTAAATTCTGTCTATTTCTATCTTGTCCCTGAAGATGTGAATATATCAAGAAAGCGCTAGGATTTCGTGTTTCCTTTTCCCTATGGTTGTTTGCTTATTAAAAATATCACATGTTATTCTGTGATTTTATTGCATAATGGATACCACGCGCTACTTCGAGACCTTTTCTTCTTTCTTCCCTGGCCTAGCACTGTTTGTTTCTACCAGACTTATGGTTGCCAAGTCAACAGATCTTGAATAAAGGACACTTGCACGCTACCGTATATTCCATTGCTTATCATGATAAAAATTTACTTGTGCAATATTTTGTACAATTTCTTTATTATATTCATAGATAAAATATGTCTAGAAAGTCGTACACTTCTAAAATCACACTATTGTATTGAAATGAAACATAAAATAATGTTTTCTAACTTTCTAAGAGAGGGAAACCTAGTATATAATTAAATATTCTTACCTAAGTATTCATCTGAAGATATTCTTCAACTCATAAAAAATAGAGTCACGTCAAAACCTCATGAAGCCGGTTTAATATGGCAATTTGGCAAAGCACAAAAATATGTTAGCGGGCGATGCCTTCCTCGTTCCTCTCCAGCAAGGATGACAATGGCAACGGGCAATGGGGGCAGGATTGCCAACTCTGATTTACTAGAAATCACATCTGAATGTTGAATCTCACTTCTCCCGAATAACGAATTAATTAAGTTTGAAAACATCTCCGTCTCAAATTTTCAGTGATGAATAAAATTTTGAGAGTCAATTACTGAATTAAAGGACATATGGCGTCCTTTCCGAGTTTATCAAAGGACAAGGACACATGAGCCGAAATAAAGAACTGTCCTTTGAAATAAAGGACACTTGGCCACCCTATTCTACCTTTTGTTCGGCTTTAGTTAAGTCGCACAGGGGAAAGGTTCACCTGATATTTCTAAAAAGATGTCTAAGTGAACAAGTTCTCCCCACCTCTTTACTCCCTAATAGACTTCTGAATTTGAGAGATCGCCCCTTCGATGAATTCCAGAGAATAGTGTTGCAGAAGCATATAGAAATTACTAAGATGGAAGTCGAAGAAACTTTTAAAGTTACCAGGGCGAGAAGATATAGTTTTGACAGGGCAATCCCACCTGAATGGAAACAGCGTTTACTGGACTATTGTTATAACAAACATTGACGAGAATGTAGTGTTGTGGAAAGAAAACTGGATATTAAATTACAAATTCTAAATGAAAAAAGTGATTGGACTAAGGATGCTAACCCCGGATCTGTGATAAATCTATCAGATAAAGTGTTAAATAAAAATACAGTTACGGCTCTTGGATAAGGAATAAATTTTTCAGCAGCTTAAAAGGCTGTGGACTATGTAGAAATAGCTAAGGCTTTCTGCATCATAGAAAAATATAATGATTTACCTATAGAGGATGTGAATATTTGTAAAGGTCTAGTATATGGTGCCATGTCTAAACCTTCTATTCCAAATTGTCCACAAAGGTTTTTCGATTCTTTTGAGTCTTTAAGAAAAGATGAGACTCTACATATAACGAAAGCCGATAAATCAAATGCCTTAGTGATCCTCAATAAAGAATTTAACTCGAAAAAATGTATGATCCTTTGAATGACTCGGACACTTACGTGAAATTAAGGAACAATCCCCTTGAAACAGTGAACAGTGCAATTAACAAGAAAATTAAGCAACTTTTGAAGGGTAAAGAAATATTACTTAAACAGTTTTTGAGTACTTCGCCGTCATTACCCTATATGTATGGTCTGATTAAAACTCATAAGCCAAATAATCCTGCAAGGCCTATTGTTATCTCTATAGGATCTATCTCATATAAGCTGTCGAAATGGCTTGTATCCATCCTTAATCTTGTCCTGGGTACAATTTTACAATCACACATAAATAATAATGTAGACCTTGTAGAAATTAAATAGTATCAGTGTCAATTACAATTTTAGATTGGTAAGCATTGATGTTACCTCTTTATTCACGAGAGTCCCGGTGGAGGATCTATTAGTTTTTCTTTCGGAATAATTGATTAAGCATAATTTGCCATTAGCTGTAACTACAATTATAGAATTAATTAAGCTGTGCATAGTAGACTCGAAATTTGTGTTTAATAATGAATATTTTAGGCAGAATTTGTATGCTATGGAAACTCCCTCTCTCCCATTTTAAGTAACTTACATATGGAGTTTTTTGAAAGTAAATTATTAAGAAATATTCTGCCAAATTACGTTTCGCGGTTTAGATATATAGATGATGTTCTTTTTCTTTAGCCAGAAACTTTAAATCTCAATGAATTCTTACCCAAGCTTAATAATTTAACTCCCTCTATCAATTTTACAGTTGAAATAGAAAGACTCATCGATCCCATTTTTAGATGTTTTAATATATAGGTCTGGAAAAAAGTTTAACCCTTTCACTCACTGGGTAGAAAATTGTATAGCTGAAAAATAAAACATATGATTCTTATATAACCACACATAAAGGCAAATTTCTTTTTCACCCTATGTCATAATTCGTGAGCCAAAGGGTTAAGTACAATATTTACAGAAAACCCACTAATAATTGTTCCTATATACATTATTATTCGGCTCACCACATTAACGTAAAACGAACCATTTTTTCTACTTTGTTCCTAAGATGCTTACGAATTTGTAGCCCAGAGTTCATTGATGATGAAATTAGTAAAATATATAAAATTGCGTTTGATTTAAAATATCCAAAGAACTGCATACTGTAGATAAATCTTTAAAAATGGCAAAGAAAACCTTGTACGAGGTAAAAGACAAAACTCCTTATACCACAAAAATGTCTTATCGTTACCATTTAGAGAAAACTTCCTTGATCTGCCGAAACTGCTGAGGACTTTTAACGTAAATATCGCGTTCAGAAATTCAGATGTAATTAAAAATTCATTAATTAAAAACCCCCCTTTAAGTGAACAGGATTGTGTACATAAAATTCCATGCACAATATGTAATAATAGGGCCCGGATGTTTATGCACTAATAAAACTACAAAAAAGGCAGGCAAAAAGGCAAAATAAAATACAGAAAAGGGCAATAAAAAGGCAAAATAAAATACAGAAAAAGGCAACAAAAAGGCATTTATTTTCTTACAATTAAAACAAAACATATCAACACATGAAATACAAAGAAAGAAAAATTGCATGAAAAAAGTTTTTATTGATTGCAATAAATGACGAGCATTTTTTCAAATTTTACGTTTAATTTTACACTTTTCGATGCACTGACTTAAGGCAATGTGATACGTGCGTACAGCAGAAAACGAATGACCATGTGTAGCGCAGGGTTCTACGAAGAAACTACGGTTGCCAGTTAGGAAATAAATTCACAAATGTAGAACAATTAACCCTTAAACTAGTCGCATTAAGAGTTATCGTAATTTCAATCGTATTTAGGCTAATGATAATATCATATTTTAAAATTCTTTTTTAATTAATGAAAAATATTACAAAAATGTCGCTTTACCATGATATAGGCAGTTACCTTATAAATAGGCGGATAAGGCATTTTATGGCATTTTGCCTGAACATCTCTATAGTATTAAATTTTACATTGGTCAAACTGGCAAGAAGCTTGAGTTACGTATTAAGCAGCATAAATACAGTATAAGAACCGGCCAGGAATCTAACGCCATTTTCATTCACGTAAGAGATACTAATCATCCCATTGACTGGAAAAATGCCTCCAAATTAAGTTTCAGTAAATCTATTGTTAATAGAAATATACTTGAATCGAGTGTGATCAAGAATAATGCTGGTTTTGTTCTTAATATTAGCCCTGGGCTTTATAAATTAGACTCGTACATTGTTAGAAAGGTGCTGTATTATTTTGACCGCATTCTTGCTACTTAATTGTTTGCTTTAATTAAATAAATATTATTTTAATAATTGTTAACATTTTTATGTGTACATTTTAAATGTATTATTTCTTTTATATAGTCTTTATGTACTTGATAGTTTATTAGACTTTTGAACAGGTTATCTATTACAAAAATTTTTAGATTGTTTTTAGATATTCTGAATATTCTGGAAGGAGCACGGGACGACGATTGCACCATGTCTTTTGTTTCCTTAGATTCTTGCCACTTAATTGCCTGTTTTAATTAAATACTATTTCTAATAACTCTTATAATAATATTTGTTTTCTCTACATGTTAATTGTCTAATTTCATTTATATGGTTTTTATGTATTCAATAATTTAGTAGCCTTTAGATTAAGTTATCTACTGGGAAAAAATCTTTAGATTCTTTTATTGTTTTTTTAAATTGAGTTGCCGATTGGGGAATTTTTCGCTTGTGTATTTAACTCATTTACTTGGTAAATTCTGTCTATTTCTATCTTGTCCCTGAAGATGTGAATATATCAAGAAAGCGCTAGGATTTCGTGTTTCCTTTTCCCTATGGTTGTTTGCTTATTAAAAATATCACATGTTATTCTGTGATTTTATTGCATAATGGATACCACGCGCTACTTCGAGACCTTTTCTTCTTTCTTCCCTGGCCTAGCACTGTTTGTTTCTACCAGACATATGGTTGCCAAGTCAACAGATCTTGAATAAAGGACACTTGCACGCTACCGTATATTCCATTGCTTATCATGATAAAAATTTACTTGTGCAATATTTTGTACAATTTCTTTATTATATTCATAGATAAAATATGTCTAGAAAGTCGTACACTTCTAAAATCACACTATTGTATTGAAATGAAACATAAAATAATGTTTTCTAACTTTCTAAGAGAGGGAAACCTAGTATATAATTAAATATTCTTACCTAAGTATTCATCTGAAGATATTCTTCAACTCATAAAAAATAGAGTCACGTCAAAACCTCATGAAGCCGGTTTAATATGGCAATTTGGCAAAGCACAAAAATATGTTAGCGGGCGATGCCTTCCTCGTTCCTCTCCAGCAAGGATGACAATGGCAACGGGCAATGGGGGCAGGATTGCCAACTCTGATTTACTAGAAATCACATCTGAATGTTGAATCTCACTTCTCCCGAATAACGAATTAATTAAGTTTGAAAACATCTCCGTCTCAAATTTTCAGTGATGAATAAAATTTTGAGAGTCAATTACTGAATTAAAGGACATATGGCGTCCTTTCCGAGTTTATCAAAGGACAAGGACACATGAGCCGAAATAAAGAACTGTCCTTTGAAATAAAGGACACTTGGCCACCCTATTCTACCTTTTGTTCGGCTTTAGTTAAGTCGCACAGGGGAAAGGTTCACCTGATATTTCTAAAAAGATGTCTAAGTGAACAAGTTCTCCCCACCTCTTTACTCCCTAATAGACTTCTGAATTTGAGAGATCGCCCCTTCGATGAATTCCAGAGAATAGTGTTGCAGAAGCATATAGAAATTACTAAGATGGAAGTCGAAGAAACTTTTAAAGTTACCAGGGCGAGAAGATATAGTTTTGACAGGGCAATCCCACCTGAATGGAAACAGCGTTTACTGGACTATTGTTATAACAAACATTGACGAGAATGTAGTGTTGTGGAAAGAAAACTGGATATTAAATTACAAATTCTAAATGAAAAAAGTGATTGGACTAAGGATGCTAACCCCGGATCTGTGATAAATCTATCAGATAAAGTGTTAAATAAAAATACAGTTACGGCTCTTGGATAAGGAATAAATTTTTCAGCAGCTTAAAAGGCTGTGGACTATGTAGAAATAGCTAAGGCTTTCTGCATCATAGAAAAATATAATGATTTACCTATAGAGGATGTGAATATTTGTAAAGGTCTAGTATATGGTGCCATGTCTAAACCTTCTATTCCAAATTGTCCACAAAGGTTTTTCGATTCTTTTGAGTCTTTAAGAAAAGATGAGACTCTACATATAACGAAAGCCGATAAATCAAATGCCTTAGTGATCCTCAATAAAGAATTTAACTCGAAAAAATGTATGATCCTTTGAATGACTCGGACACTTACGTGAAATTAAGGAACAATCCCCTTGAAACAGTGAACAGTGCAATTAACAAGAAAATTAAGCAACTTTTGAAGGGTAAAGAAATATTACTTAAACAGTTTTTGAGTACTTCGCCGTCATTACCCTATATGTATGGTCTGATTAAAACTCATAAGCCAAATAATCCTGCAAGGCCTATTGTTATCTCTATAGGATCTATCTCATATAAGCTGTCGAAATGGCTTGTATCCATCCTTAATCTTGTCCTGGGTACAATTTTACAATCACACATAAATAATAATGTAGACCTTGTAGAAAAATTAAATAGTATCAGTGTCAATTACAATTTTAGATTGGTAAGCATTGATGTTACCTCTTTATTCACGAGAGTCCCGGTGGAGGATCTATTAGTTTTTCTTTCGGAATAATTGATTAAGCATAATTTGCCATTAGCTGTAACTACAATTATAGAATTAATTAAGCTGTGCATAGTAGACTCGAAATTTGTGTTTAATAATGAATATTTTAGGCAGAAATTTGGTATTGCTATGGGAAACTCCCTCTCTCCCATTTTAAGTAACTTACATATGGAGTTTTTTGAAAGTAAATTATTAAGAAATATTCTGCCAAATTACGTTTCGCGGTTTAGATATATAGATGATGTTCTTTTTCTTTAGCCAGAAACTTTAAATCTCAATGAATTCTTACCCAAGCTTAATAATTTAACTCCCTCTATCAATTTTACAGTTGAAATAGAAAGACTCATCGATCCCATTTTTAGATGTTTTAATATATAGGTCTGGAAAAAAGTTTAACCCTTTCACTCACTGGGTAGAAAATTGTATAGCTGAAAAATAAAACATATGATTCTTATATAACCACACATAAAGGCAAATTTCTTTTTCACCCTATGTCATAATTCGTGAGCCAAAGGGTTAAGTACAATATTTACAGAAAACCCACTAATAATTGTTCCTATATACATTATTATTCGGCTCACCACATTAACGTAAAACGAACCATTTTTTCTACTTTGTTCCTAAGATGCTTACGAATTTGTAGCCCAGAGTTCATTGATGATGAAATTAGTAAAATATATAAAATTGCGTTTGATTTAAAATATCCAAAGAACTGCATACTGTAGATAAATCTTTAAAAATGGCAAAGAAAACCTTGTACGAGGTAAAAGACAAAACTCCTTATACCACAAAAATGTCTTATCGTTACCATTTAGAGAAAACTTCCTTGATCTGCCGAAACTGCTGAGGACTTTTAACGTAAATATCGCGTTCAGAAATTCAGATGTAATTAAAAATTCATTTAAAACAAGTGAACAGGATTGTGTACATAAAATTCCATGCACAATATGTAATAATAGGGCCCGGATGTTTATGCACTAATAAAACTACAAAAAAGGCAGGCAAAAAGGCAAAATAAAAAATAAAATACAGAAAAAGGCAACAAAAAGGCATTTATTTTCTTACAATTAAAACAAAACATATCAACACATGAAATACAAAGAAAGAAAAATTGCATGAAAAAAAGTTTTTATTGATTGCAATAAATGACGAGCATTTTTTCAAATTTTACGTTTAATTTTACACTTTTCGATGCACTGACTTAAGGCAATGTGATACGTGCGTACAGCAGAAAACGAATGACCATGTGTAGCGCAGGGTTCTACGAAGAAACTACGGTTGCCAGTTAGGAAATAAATTCACAAATGTAGAACAATTAACCCTTAAACTAGTCGCATTAAGAGTTATCGTAATTTCAATCGTATTTAGGCTAATGATAATATCATATTTTAAAATTCTTTTTTAATTAATGAAAAATATTACAAAAATGTCGCTTTACCATGATATAGGCAGTTACCTTATAAATAGGCGGATAAGGCATTTTATGGCATTTTGCCTGAACATCCGGGCTATAGTATTAAATTTTACATTGGTCAAACTGGCAAGAAGCTTGAGTTACGTATTAAGCAGCATAAATACAGTATAAGAACCGGCCAGGAATCTAACGCCATTTTCATTCACGTAAGAGATACTAATCATCCCATTGACTGGAAAAATGCCTCCAAATTAAGTTTCAGTAAATCTATTGTTAATAGAAATATACTTGAATCGAGTGTGATCAAGAATAATGCTGGTTTTGTTCTTAATATTAGCCCTGGGCTTTATAAATTAGACTCGTACATTGTTAGAAAGGTGCTGTATTATTTTGACCGCATTCTTGCTACTTAATTGTTTGCTTTAATTAAATAAATATTATTTTAATAATTGTTAACATTTTTATGTGTACATTTTAAATGTATTATTTCTTTTATATAGTCTTTATGTACTTGATAGTTTATTAGACTTTTGAACAGGTTATCTATTACAAAAATTTTTAATTGTTTTTAGATATTCTGAATATTCTGGAAGGAGCACGGGACGACGATTGCACCATGTCTTTTGTTTCCTTAGATTCTTGCCACTTAATTGCCTGTTTTAATTAAATACTATTTCTAATAACTCTTATAATAATATTTGTTTTCTGTACATGTTAATTGTCTAATTTCATTTATATGGTTTTTATGTATTCAATAATTTAGTAGCCTTTAGATTAAGTTATCTACTGGGAAAAAATCTTTAGATTCTTTTATTGTTTTTTTAAATTGAGTTGCCGATTGGGGAATTTTTCGCTTGTGTATTTAACTCATTTACTTGGTAAATTCTGTCTATTTCTATCTTGTCCCTGAAGATGTGAATATATCAAGAAAGCGCTAGGATTTCGTGTTTCCTTTTCCCTATGGTTGTTTGCTTATTAAAAATATCACATGTTATTCTGTGATTTTATTGCATAATGGATACCACGCGCTACTTCGAGACCTTTTCTTCTTTCTTCCTGGCCTAGCACTGTTTGTTTCTACCAGACTATGGTTGCCAAGTCAACAGATCTTGAATAAAGGACACTTGCACGCTACCGTATATTCCATTGCTTATCATGATAAAAATTTACTTGTGCAATATTTTGTACAATTTCTTTATTATATTCATAGATAAAATATGTCTAGAAAGTCGTACACTTCTAAAATCACACTATTGTATTGAAATGAAACATAAAATAATGTTTTCTAACTTTCTAAGAGAGGGAAACCTAGTATATAATTAAATATTCTTACCTAAGTATTCATCTGAAGATATTCTTCAACTCATAAAAAATAGAGTCACGTCAAAACCTCATGAAGCCGGTTAATATGGCAATTTGGCAAAGCACAAAAATATGTTAGCGGGCGATGCCTTCCTCGTTCCTCTCCAGCAAGGATGACAATGGCAACGCAAGGGGGGCAGGATTGCCAACTCTGATTTACTAGAAATCACATCTGAATGTTGAATCTCACTTCTCCCGAATAACGAATTAATTAAGTTTGAAAACATCTCCGTCTCAAATTTTCAGTGATGAATAAAATTTTGAGAGTCAATTACTGAATTAAAGGACATATGGCGTCCTTTCCGAGTTTATCAAAGGACAAGGACACATGAGCCGAATAAAGAACTGTCCTTTGAAATAAAGGACCATTGGCCACCCTATTCTACCTTTTTGTTCGGCCTTTAGTTAAGATCGCACAGGGGAAAGGTTCACCTGATATTTCTAAAAAGATGTCTAAGTGAACAAGTTCTCCCAACCTCTTTACTCCCTAATAGACTTCTGAATTTGAGAGATCGCCCCTTCGATGAATTCCAGAGAATAGTGTTGCAGAAGCATATAGAAATTACTAAGATGGAAGTCGAAGAAACTTTTAAAGTTACCAGGCGAGAAGATATAGTTTTGACAGGCAATCCCACCTGAATGGAAACAGCGTTTACTGGACTATTGTTATAACAAACATTGACGAGAATGTAGTGTTGTGGAAAGAAAACTGGATATTAAATTACAAATTCTAAATGAAAAAAGTGATTGGACTAAGGATGCTAACCCCGGATCTTTGATAAATCTATCAGATAAAGTGTTAAATAAAAATACAGTTACGTCTCTTGGATAAGGAATAAATTTTTCAGCAGCTTAAAAGGCTGTGGACTATGTAGAAATAGCTAAGGCTTTCTGCACCATAGAAAAATATAATGATTTACCTATAGAGGATGTGAATATTTGTAAAGGTCTAGTATATGGTGCCATGTCAAAACCTTCTATTCCAAATTGTCCACAAAGGTTTTTCGATTCTTTTGAGTCTTTAAGAAAAGATGAGACTCTACATATAACGAAAGCCGATAAATCAAATGCCTTAGTGATCCTCAATAAAGAATTTAACTCGAAAAAATGTATGATCCTTTGAATGACTCGGACACTTACGTGAAATTAAGGAACAATCCCCTTGAAATAGTGAACAGTGCAATTAACAAGAAAATTAAGCAACTTTTGAAGGGTAAAGAAATATTACTTAAACAGTTTTTGAGTACTTCGCCGTCATTACCCTATATGTATGGTCTGATTAAAACTCATAAGCCAAATAATCCTGCAAGGCCTATTGTTATCTCTATAGGATCTATCTCATATAAGCTGTCGAAATGGCTTGTATCCATCCTTAATCTTGTCCTGGGTACAATTTTACAATCACACATAAATAATAATGTAGACCTTGTAGAAAAATTAAATAGTATCAGTGTCAATTACAATTTTAGATTGGTAAGCATTGATGTTACCTCTTTATTCACGAGAGTCCCGTTGGAGGATCTATTAGTTTTTCTTTCGGAATAATTGATTAAGCATAATTTGCATTAGCTGTAACTACAATTATAGAATTAATTAAGCTGTGCATAGTAGACTCGAAATTTGTGTTTAATAATTAATATTTTAGGCAGAAATTTGGTATTGCTATGGGAAACTCCCTCTCTCCCATTTTAAGTAACTTACATATGGAGTTTTTTGAAAGTAAATTATTAAGAAATATTCTGCCAAATTACGTTTCGCGGTTTAGATATATAGATGATGTTCTTTTTCTTTAGCCAGAAACTTTAAATCTCAATGAATTCTTACCCAAGCTTAATAATTTAACTCCCTCTATCAATTTTACAGTTGAAATAGAAAGACTCATCGATCCCATTTTTAGATGTTTTAATATATAGGTCTGGAAAAAAGTTTAACCCTTTCACTCACTGGGTAGAAAATTGTATAGCTGAAAAATAAAACATATGATTCTTATATAACCACACATAAAGAAATTTCTTTTTCACCCTATGTCATAATTCGTGAGCCAAAGGGTTAGTACAATATTTACAGAAAACCCACTAATAATTGTTCCTATATACATTATTATTCGGCTCACTCATTAACGTAAACGAACCATTTTTTCTACTTTGTTCCTAAGATGCTTACGAATTTGTAGCCCAGAGTTCATTGATGATGAAATTAGTAAAATATATAAAATTGCGTTTGATTTAAAATATCCAAAGAACTGCATACTGTAGATAAATCTTTAAAAATGGCAAAGAAACCTTGTACGAGGTAAAAGACAAAACTCCTTATACCACAAAAATTGTCTTATAGTTACCATTTAGAGAAAACTTCCTTGATCTGCCGAAACTGCTGAGGACTTTTAACGTAAATATCGCGTTCAGAAATTCAGATGTAATTAAAAATTCATTAAATAACCCCCCTTTAAGTGAACAGGATTGTGTACATAAAATTCCATGCACAATATGTAATAATAGGGCCCGGATGTTTATGCACTAATAAAACTACAAAAAAGGCAGGCAAAAAGGCAAAATAAAATACAGAAAAGGGCAATAAAAAGGCAAAATAAAATACAGAAAAAGGCAACAAAAAGGCATTTATTTTCTTACAATTAAAACAAAACATATCAACACATGAAATACAAAGAAAGAAAAATTGCATGAAAAAAAGTTTTTATTGATTGCAATAAATGACGAGCATTTTTTCAAATTTTACGTTTAATTTTACACTTTTTCGATGCACTGACTTAAGGCAATGTGATACGTGCGTACAGCAGAAAACGAATGACCATGTGTAGCGCAGGGTTCTAGAAGAAACTACGGTTGCCAGTTAGGAAATAAATTCACAAATGTAGAACAATTAACCCTTAAACTAGTCGCATTAAGAGTTATCGTAATTTCAATCGTATTTTAGGCTAATGATAATATCATATTTTAAAATTCTTTTTTAATTAATGAAAAATATGACAAAAATGTTCGCTTTAACCATGATATAGGCAGTTACCTTATAAATAGGCGGATAAGGCATTTTATGGCATTTTGCCTGAACATCGGGCTCTTATTATTAAATTTTACATTGGTCAAACTGGCAAGAAGCTTGAGTTACGTATTAAGCAGCATAAATACAGTATAAGAACCGGCCAGGAATCTAACGCCATTTTCATTCACGTAAGAGATACTAATCATCCCATTGACTGGAAAAATGCCTCCAAATTAAGTTTCAGTAAATCTATTGTTAATAGAAATATACTTGAATCGAGTGTGATCAAGAATAATGCTGGTTTTGTTCTTAATATTAGCCCTGGGCTTTATAAATTAGACTCGTACATTGTTAGAAAGGTGCTGTATTATTTTGACCGCATTCTTGCTACTTAATTGTTTGCTTTAATTAAATAAATATTATTTTAATAATTGTTAACATTTTTATGTGTACATTTTAAATGTATTATTTCTTTTATATAGTCTTTATGTACTTGATAGTTTATTAGACTTTTGAACAGGTTATCTATTACAAAAATTTTTAAATTGTTTTTAGATATTCTGAATATTCTGGAAGGAGCACGGGACGACGATTGCACCATGTCTTTTGTTTCCTTAGATTCTTGCCACTTAATTGCCTGTTTTAATTAAATACTATTTCTAATAACTCTTATAATAATATTTGTTTTCTGTACATGTTAATTGTCTAATTTCATTTATATGGTTTTTATGTATTCAATAATTTAGTAGCCTTTAGATTAAGTTATCTACTGGGAAAAAATCTTTAGATTCTTTTATTGTTTTTTTAAATTGAGTTGCCGATTGGGGAATTTTTCGCTTGTGTATTTAACTCATTTACTTGGTAAATTCTGTCTATTTCTATCTTGTCCCTGAAGATGTGAATATATCAAGAAAGCGCTAGGATTTCGTGTTTCCTTTTCCCTATGGTTGTTTGCTTATTAAAAATATCACATGTTATTCTGTGATTTTATTGCATAATGGATACCACGCGCTACTTCGAGACCTTTTCTTTCTTTCTTCCCTGGCCTAGCACTGTTTGTTTCTACCAGACATATGGTTGCCAAGTCAACAGATCTTGAATAAAGGACACTTGCACGCTACCGTATATTCCATTGCTTATCATGATAAAAATTTACTTGTGCAATATTTTGTACAATTTCTTTATTATATTCATAGATAAAATATGTCTAGAAAGTCGTACACTTCTAAAATCACACTATTGTATTGAAATGAAACATAAAATAATGTTTTCTAACTTTCTAAGAGAGGAAACCTAGTATATAATTAAATATTCTTACCTAAGTATTCATCTGAAGATATTCTTCAACTCATAAAAAATAGAGTCACGTCAAAACCTCATGAAGCCGGTTTAATATGGCAATTTGGCAAAGCACAAAAATATGTTAGCGGGCGATGCCTTCCTCGTTCCTCTCCAGCAAGGATGACAATGGCAACGGGCAATGGGGGCAGGATTGCCAACTCTGATTTACTAGAAATCACATCTGAATGTTGAATCTCACTTCTCCCGAATAACGAATTAATTAAGTTTGAAAACATCTCCGTCTCAAATTTTCAGTGATGAATAAAATTTTGAGAGTCAATTACTGAATTAAAGGACATATGGCGTCCTTTCCGAGTTTATCAAAGGACAAGGACACATGAGCCGAAATAAAGAACTGTCCTTTGAAATAAAGGACACTTGGCCACCCTATTCTACCTTTTGTTCGGCTTTAGTTAAGTCGCACAGGGGAAAGGTTCACCTGATATTTCTAAAAAGATGTCTAAGTGAACAAGTTCTCCCCACCTCTTTACTCCCTAATAGACTTCTGAATTTGAGAGATCGCCCCTTCGATGAATTCCAGAGAATAGTGTTGCAGAAGCATATAGAAATTACTAAGATGGAAGTCGAAGAAACTTTTAAAGTTACCAGGGCGAGAAGATATAGTTTTGACAGGGCAATCCCACCTGAATGGAAACAGCGTTTACTGGACTATTGTTATAACAAACATTGACGAGAATGTAGTGTTGTGGAAAGAAAACTGGATATTAAATTACAAATTCTAAATGAAAAAAGTGATTGGACTAAGGATGCTAACCCCGGATCTGTGATAAATCTATCAGATAAAGTGTTAAATAAAAATACAGTTACGGCTCTTGGATAAGGAATAAATTTTTCAGCAGCTTAAAAGGCTGTGGACTATGTAGAAATAGCTAAGGCTTTCTGCATCATAGAAAAATATAATGATTTACCTATAGAGGATGTGAATATTTGTAAAGGTCTAGTATATGGTGCCATGTCTAAACCTTCTATTCCAAATTGTCCACAAAGGTTTTTCGATTCTTTTGAGTCTTTAAGAAAAGATGAGACTCTACATATAACGAAAGCCGATAAATCAAATGCCTTAGTGATCCTCAATAAAGAATTTAACTCGAAAAAATGTATGATCCTTTGAATGACTCGGACACTTACGTGAAATTAAGGAACAATCCCCTTGAAACAGTGAACAGTGCAATTAACAAGAAAATTAAGCAACTTTTGAAGGGTAAAGAAATATTACTTAAACAGTTTTTGAGTACTTCGCCGTCATTACCCTATATGTATGGTCTGATTAAAACTCATAAGCCAAATAATCCTGCAAGGCCTATTGTTATCTCTATAGGATCTATCTCATATAAGCTGTCGAAATGGCTTGTATCCATCCTTAATCTTGTCCTGGGTACAATTTTACAATCACACATAAATAATAATGTAGACCTTGTAGAAAAATTAAATAGTATCAGTGTCAATTACAATTTTAGATTGGTAAGCATTGATGTTACCTCTTTATTCACGAGAGTCCCGGTGGAGGATCTATTAGTTTTTCTTTCGGAATAATTGATTAAGCATAATTTGCCATTAGCTGTAACTACAATTATAGAATTAATTAAGCTGTGCATAGTAGACTCGAAATTTGTGTTTAATAATGAATATTTTAGGCAGAAATTTGGTATTGCTATGGGAAACTCCCTCTCTCCCATTTTAAGTAACTTACATATGGAGTTTTTTGAAAGTAAATTATTAAGAAATATTCTGCCAAATTACGTTTCGCGGTTTAGATATATAGATGATGTTCTTTTTCTTTAGCCAGAAACTTTAAATCTCAATGAATTCTTACCCAAGCTTAATAATTTAACTCCCTCTATCAATTTTACAGTTGAAATAGAAAGACTCATCGATCCCATTTTTAGATGTTTTAATATATAGGTCTGGAAAAAAGTTTAACCCTTTCACTCACTGGGTAGAAAATTGTATAGCTGAAAAATAAAACATATGATTCTTATATAACCACACATAAAGGCAAATTTCTTTTTCACCCTATGTCATAATTCGTGAGCCAAAGGGTTAAGTACAATATTTACAGAAAACCCACTAATAATTGTTCCTATATACATTATTATTCGGCTCACCACATTAACGTAAAACGAACCATTTTTTCTACTTTGTTCCTAAGATGCTTACGAATTTGTAGCCCAGAGTTCATTGATGATGAAATTAGTAAAATATATAAAATTGCGTTTGATTTAAAATATCCAAAGAACTGCATACTGTAGATAAATCTTTAAAAATGGCAAAGAAAACCTTGTACGAGGTAAAAGACAAAACTCCTTATACCACAAAAATTGTCTTATCGTTACCATTTAGAGAAAACTTCCTTGATCTGCCGAAACTGCTGAGGACTTTTAACGTAAATATCGCGTTCAGAAATTCAGATGTAATTAAAAATTCATTAATTAAAAACCCCCCTTTAAGTGAACAGGATTGTGTACATAAAATTCCATGCACAATATGTAATAATAGGGCCCGGATGTTTATGCACTAATAAAACTACAAAAAAGGCAGGCAAAAAGGCAAAAAAATAAAAATACAGAAAAAGGCAACAAAAAGGCATTTATTTTCTTACAATTAAAACAAAACATATCAACACATGAAATACAAAGAAAGAAAAATTGCATGAAAAAAAGTTTTTATTGATTGCAATAAATGACGAGCATTTTTTCAAATTTTACGTTTAATTTTACACTTTTCGATGCACTGACTTAGGCAATGTGATACGTGCGTACAGCAGAAAACGAATGACCATGTGTAGCGCAGGGTTCTACGAAGAAACTACGGTTGCCAGTTAGGAAATAAATTCACAAATGTAGAACAATTAACCCTTAAACTAGTCGCATTAAGAGTTATCGTAATTTCAATCGTATTTAGGCTAATGATAATATCATATTTTAAAATTCTTTTTTAATTAATGAAAAATTACAAAAATGTCGCTTTACCATGATATAGGCAGTTACCTTATAAATAGGCGGATAAGGCATTTTATGGCATTTTGCCTGAACATCCGGGCTCTAGTATTAAATTTTACATTGGTCAAACTGGCAAGAAGCTTGAGTTACGTATTAAGCAGCATAAATACAGTATAAGAACCGGCCAGGAATCTAACGCCATTTTCATTCACGTAAGAGATACTAATCATCCCATTGACTGGAAAAATGCCTCCAAATTAAGTTTCAGTAAATCTATTGTTAATAGAAATATACTTGAATCGAGTGTGATCAAGAATAATGCTGGTTTTGTTCTTAATATTAGCCCTGGGCTTTATAAATTAGACTCGTACATTGTTAGAAAGGTGCTGTATTATTTTGACCGCATTCTTGCTACTTAATTGTTTGCTTTAATTAAATAAATATTATTTTAATAATTGTTAACATTTTTATGTGTACATTTTAAATGTATTATTTCTTTTATATAGTCTTTATGTACTTGATAGTTTATTAGACTTTTGAACAGGTTATCTATTACAAAAATTTTTAGATTGTTTTTAGATATTCTGAATATTCTGGAAGGAGCACGGGACGACGATTGCACCATGTCTTTTGTTTCCTTAGATTCTTGCCACTTAATTGCCTGTTTTAATTAAATACTATTTCTAATAACTCTTATAATAATATTTGTTTTCTGTACATGTTAATTGTCTAATTTCATTTATATGGTTTTTATGTATTCAATAATTTAGTAGCCTTTAGATTAAGTTATCTACTGGGAAAAAATCTTTAGATTTTTATTGTTTTTTTAAATTGAGTTGCCGATTGGGGAATTTTTCGCTTGTGTATTTAACTCATTTACTTGGTAAATTCTGTCTATTTCTATCTTGTCCCTGAAGATGTGAATATATCAAGAAAGCGCTAGGATTTCGTGTTTCCTTTTCCCTATGGTTGTTTGCTTATTAAAAATATCACATGTTATTCTGTGATTTTATTGCATAATGGATACCACGCGCTACTTCGAGACCTTTTCTTCTTTCTTCCCTGGCCTAGCACTGTTTGTTTCTACCAGACTTATGGTTGCCAAGTCAACAGATCTTGAATAAAGGACACTTGCACGCTACCGTATATTCCATTGCTTATCATGATAAAAATTTACTTGTGCAATATTTTGTACAATTTCTTTATTATATTCATAGATAAAATATGTCTAGAAAGTCGTACACTTCTAAAATCACACTATTGTATTGAAATGAAACATAAAATAATGTTTTCTAACTTTCTAAGAGAGGGAAACCTAGTATATAATTAAATATTCTTACCTAAGTATTCATCTGAAGATATTCTTCAACTCATAAAAAATAGAGTCACGTCAAAACCTCATGAAGCCGGTTTAATATGGCAATTTGGCAAAGCACAAAAATATGTTAGCGGGCGATGCCTTCCTCGTTCCTCTCCAGCAAGGATGACAATGGCAACGGGCAATGGGGGCAGGATTGCCAACTCTGATTTACTAGAAATCACATCTGAATGTTGAATCTCACTTCTCCCGAATAACGAATTAATTAAGTTTGAAAACATCTCCGTCTCAAATTTTCAGTGATGAATAAAATTTTGAGAGTCAATTACTGAATTAAAGGACATATGGCGTCCTTTCCGAGTTTATCAAAGGACAAGGACACATGAGCCGAAATAAAGAACTGTCCTTTGAAATAAAGGACACTTGGCCACCCTATTCTACCTTTTGTTCGGCTTTAGTTAAGTCGCACAGGGGAAAGGTTCACCTGATATTTCTAAAAAGATGTCTAAGTGAACAAGTTCTCCCCACCTCTTTACTCCCTAATAGACTTCTGAATTTGAGAGATCGCCCCTTCGATGAATTCCAGAGAATAGTGTTGCAGAAGCATATAGAAATTACTAAGATGGAAGTCGAAGAAACTTTTAAAGTTACCAGGGCGAGAAGATATAGTTTTGACAGGGCAATCCCACCTGAATGGAAACAGCGTTTACTGGACTATTGTTATAACAAACATTGACGAGAATGTAGTGTTGTGGAAAGAAAACTGGATATTAAATTACAAATTCTAAATGAAAAAAGTGATTGGACTAAGGATGCTAACCCCGGATCTGTGATAAATCTATCAGATAAAGTGTTAAATAAAAATACAGTTACGGCTCTTGGATAAGGAATAAATTTTTCAGCAGCTTAAAAGGCTGTGGACTATGTAGAAATAGCTAAGGCTTTCTGCATCATAGAAAAATATAATGATTTACCTATAGAGGATGTGAATATTTGTAAAGGTCTAGTATATGGTGCCATGTCTAAACCTTCTATTCCAAATTGTCCACAAAGGTTTTTCGATTCTTTTGAGTCTTTAAGAAAAGATGAGACTCTACATATAACGAAAGCCGATAAATCAAATGCCTTAGTGATCCTCAATAAAGAATTTAACTCGAAAAAATGTATGATCTTTGAATGACTCGGACACTTACGTGAAATTAAGGAACAATCCCCTTGAAACAGTGAACAGTGCAATTAACAAGAAAATTAAGCAACTTTTGAAGGGTAAAGAAATATTACTTAAACAGTTTTTGAGTACTTCGCCGTCATTACCCTATATGTATGGTCTGATTAAAACTCATAAGCCAAATAATCCTGCAAGGCCTATTGTTATCTCTATAGGATCTATCTCATATAAGCTGTCGAAATGGCTTGTATCCATCCTTAATCTTGTCCTGGGTACAATTTTACAATCACACATAAATAATAATGTAGACCTTGTAGAAAAATTAAATAGTATCAGTGTCAATTACAATTTTAGATTGGTAAGCATTGATGTTACCTCTTTATTCACGAGAGTCCCGGTGGAGGATCTATTAGTTTTTCTTTCGGAATAATTGATTAAGCATAATTTGCCATTAGCTGTAACTACAATTATAGAATTAATTAAGCTGTGCATAGTAGACTCGAAATTTGTGTTTAATAATGAATATTTTAGGCAGAAATTTGGTATTGCTATGGGAAACTCCCTCTCTCCCATTTTAAGTAACTTACATATGGAGTTTTTTGAAAGTAAATTATTAAGAAATATTCTGCCAAATTACGTTTCGCGGTTTAGATATATAGATGATGTTTTTTTCTTTAGCCAGAAACTTTAAATCTCAATGAATTCTTACCCAAGCTTAATAATTTAACTCCCTCTATCAATTTTACAGTTGAAATAGAAAGACTCATCGATCCCATTTTTAGATGTTTTATATAGGTCTGGAAAAAAGTTTAACCCTTTCACTCACTGGGTAGAAAATTGTATAGCTGAAAAATAAAACATATGATTCTTATATAACCACACATAAAGGCAAATTTCTTTTTCACCCTATGTCATAATTCGTGAGCCAAAGGGTTAAGTACAATATTTACAGAAAACCCACTAATAATTGTTCCTATATACATTATTATTCGGCTCACCACATTAACGTAAAACGAACCATTTTTTCTACTTTGTTCCTAAGATGCTTACGAATTTGTAGCCCAGAGTTCATTGATGATGAAATTAGTAAAATATATAAAATTGCGTTTGATTTAAAATATCCAAAGAACTGCATACTGTAGATAAATCTTTAAAAATGGCAAAGAAAACCTTGTACGAGGTAAAAGACAAAACTCCTTATACCACAAAAATGTCTTATCGTTACCATTTAGAGAAAACTTCCTTGATCTGCCGAAACTGCTGAGGACTTTTAACGTAAATATCGCGTTCAGAAATTCAGATGTAATTAAAAATTCATTAATTAAAAACCCCCCTTTAAGTGAACAGGATTGTGTACATAAAATTCCATGCACAATATGTAATAATAGGGCCCGGATGTTTATGCACTAATAAAACTACAAAAAAGGCAGGCAAAAAGGCAAAATAAAATACAGAAAAGGGCAATAAAAAGGCAAAATAAAATACAGAAAAAGGCAACAAAAAGGCATTTATTTTCTTACAATTAAAACAAAACATATCAACACATGAAATACAAAGAAAGAAAAATTGCATGAAAAAAAGTTTTTATTGATTGCAATAAATGACGAGCATTTTTTCAAATTTTACGTTTAATTTTACACTTTTCGATGCACTGACTTAGGCAATGTGATACGTGCGTACAGCAGAAAACGAATGACCATGTGTAGCGCAGGGTTCTACGAAGAAACTACGGTTGCCAGTTAGGAAATAAATTCACAAATGTAGAACAATTAACCCTTAAACTAGTCGCATTAAGAGTTATCGTAATTTCAATCGTATTTAGGCTAATGATAATATCATATTTTAAAATTCTTTTTTAATTAATGAAAAATATGACAAAAATGTCGCTTTACCATGATATAGGCAGTTACCTTATAAATAGGCGGATAAGGCATTTTATGGCATTTTGCCTGAACATCCGGGCTCTAGTATTAAATTTTACATTGGTCAAACTGGCAAGAAGCTTGAGTTACGTATTAAGCAGCATAAATACAGTATAAGAACCGGCCAGGAATCTAACGCCATTTTCATTCACGTAAGAGATACTAATCATCCCATTGACTGGAAAAATGCCTCCAAATTAAGTTTCAGTAAATCTATTGTTAATAGAAATATACTTGAATCGAGTGTGATCAAGAATAATGCTGGTTTTGTTCTTAATATTAGCCCTGGGCTTTATAAATTAGACTCGTACATTGTTAGAAAGGTGCTGTATTATTTTGACCGCATTCTTGCTACTTAATTGTTTGCTTTAATTAAATAAATATTATTTTAATAATTGTTAACATTTTTATGTGTACATTTTAAATGTATTATTTCTTTTATATAGTCTTTATGTACTTGATAGTTTATTAGACTTTTGAACAGGTTATCTATTACAAAAATTTTTAGATTGTTTTTAGATATTCTGAATATTCTGGAAGGAGCACGGGACGACGATTGCACCATGTCTTTTGTTTCCTTAGATTCTTGCCACTTAATTGCCTGTTTTAATTAAATACTATTTCTAATAACTCTTATAATAATATTTGTTTTCTGTACATGTTAATTGTCTAATTTCATTTATATGTTTTTATGTATTCAATAATTTAGTAGCCTTTAGATTAAGTTATCTACTGGGAAAAAATCTTTAGATTCTTTTATTGTTTTTTTAAATTGAGTTGCCGATTGGGGAATTTTTCGCTTGTGTATTTAACTCATTTACTTGGTAAATTCTGTCTATTTCTATCTTGTCCCTGAAGATGTGAATATATCAAGAAAGCGCTAGGATTTCGTGTTTCCTTTTCCCTATGGTTGTTTGCTTATTAAAAATATCACATGTTATTCTGTGATTTTATTGCATAATGGATACCACGCGCTACTTCGAGACCTTTTCTTCTTTCTTCCCTGGCCTAGCACTGTTTGTTTCTACCAGACTTATGGTTGCCAAGTCAACAGATCTTGAATAAAGGACACTTGCACGCTACCGTATATTCCATTGCTTATCATGATAAAAATTTACTTGTGCAATATTTTGTACAATTTCTTTATTATATTCATAGATAAAATATGTCTAGAAAGTCGTACACTTCTAAAATCACACTATTGTATTGAAATGAAACATAAAATAATGTTTTCTAACTTTCTAAGAGAGGGAAACCTAGTATATAATTAAATATTCTTACCTAAGTATTCATCTGAAGATATTCTTCAACTCATAAAAAATAGAGTCACGTCAAAACCTCATGAAGCCGGTTTAATATGGCAATTTGGCAAAGCACAAAAATATGTTAGCGGGCGATGCCTTCCTCGTTCCTCTCCAGCAAGGATGACAATGGCAACGGGCAATGGGGGCAGGATTGCCAACTCTGATTTACTAGAAATCACATCTGAATGTTGAATCTCACTTCTCCCGAATAACGAATTAATTAAGTTTGAAAACATCTCCGTCTCAAATTTTCAGTGATGAATAAAATTTTGAGAGTCAATTACTGAATTAAAGGACATATGGCGTCCTTTCCGAGTTTATCAAAGGACAAGGACACATGAGCCGAAATAAAGAACTGTCCTTTGAAATAAAGGACACTTGGCCACCCTATTCTACCTTTTGTTCGGCTTTAGTTAAGTCGCACAGGGGAAAGGTTCACCTGATATTTCTAAAAAGATGTCTAAGTGAACAAGTTCTCCCCACCTCTTTACTCCCTAATAGACTTCTGAATTTGAGAGATCGCCCCTTCGATGAATTCCAGAGAATAGTGTTGCAGAAGCATATAGAAATTACTAAGATGGAAGTCGAAGAAACTTTTAAAGTTACCAGGGCGAGAAGATATAGTTTTGACAGGGCAATCCCACCTGAATGGAAACAGCGTTTACTGGACTATTGTTATAACAAACATTGACGAGAATGTAGTGTTGTGGAAAGAAAACTGGATATTAAATTACAAATTCTAAATGAAAAAAGTGATTGGACTAAGGATGCTAACCCCGGATCTGTGATAAATCTATCAGATAAAGTGTTAAATAAAAATACAGTTACGGCTCTTGGATAAGGAATAAATTTTTCAGCAGCTTAAAAGGCTGTGGACTATGTAGAAATAGCTAAGGCTTTCTGCATCATAGAAAAATATAATGATTTACCTATAGAGGATGTGAATATTTGTAAAGGTCTAGTATATGGTGCCATGTCTAAACCTTCTATTCCAAATTGTCCACAAAGGTTTTTCGATTCTTTTGAGTCTTTAAGAAAAGATGAGACTCTACATATAACGAAAGCCGATAAATCAAATGCCTTAGTGATCCTCAAAGAATTTAACTCGAAAAAATGTATGATCTTTGAATGACTCGGACACTTACGTGAAATTAAGGAACAATCCCCTTGAAACAGTGAACAGTGCAATTAACAAGAAAATTAAGCAACTTTTGAAGGGTAAAGAAATATTACTTAAACAGTTTTTGAGTACTTCGCCGTCATTACCCTATATGTATGGTCTGATTAAAACTCATAAGCCAAATAATCCTGCAAGGCCTATTGTTATCTCTATAGGATCTATCTCATATAAGCTGTCGAAATGGCTTGTATCCATCCTTAATCTTGTCCTGGGTACAATTTTACAATCACACATAAATAATAATGTAGACCTTGTAGAAAAATTAAATAGTATCAGTGTCAATTACAATTTTAGATTGGTAAGCATTGATGTTACCTCTTTATTCACGAGAGTCCCGGTGGAGGATCTATTAGTTTTTCTTTCGGAATAATTGATTAAGCATAATTTGCCATTAGCTGTAACTACAATTATAGAATTAATTAAGCTGTGCATAGTAGACTCGAAATTTGTGTTTAATAATGAATATTTTAGGCAGAAATTTGGTATTGCTATGGGAAACTCCCTCTCTCCCATTTTAAGTAACTTACATATGGAGTTTTTTGAAAGTAAATTATTAAGAAATATTCTGCCAAATTACGTTTCGCGGTTTAGATATATAGATGATGTTCTTTTTCTTTAGCCAGAAACTTTAAATCTCAATGAATTCTTACCCAAGCTTAATAATTTAACTCCCTCTATCAATTTTACAGTTGAAATAGAAAGACTCATCGATCCCATTTTTAGATGTTTTAATATATAGGTCTGGAAAAAAGTTTAACCCTTTCACTCACTGGGTAGAAAATTGTATAGCTGAAAAACAAAACATATGATTCTTATATAACCACACATAAAGGCAAATTTCTTTTTCACCCTATGTCATAATTCGTGAGCCAAAGGGTTAAGTACAATATTTACGGAAAACCCACTAATAACACTAGGCAACAAAGATTTTGTTACAGAAGACCAAATAGGTGCTCCTAGCTAATTTCGGTATGCTGATTTCAAATCTATAATTAGATTTTTTCTATCACGTCTAGATGTTGTGTAAAATGCAAATCACTTTTAGTAAAATTTTCTACCACGTCCAGATTTTGGTTTTAATCGGCTTAAGGCCAGTAATATGAAACTTGCTTTTCAAGGTTAAAGCAATTTTTTTTGCCAACTATATACAAATTCGAACAATTTTGATAAATAAAATTTATCCCGAGTTGGCAACACTGAGTCAAGAGCAAAGTAACGGGCAATGGCCCAACGGTCAGTCGCTACGTGACAGTCAAGCAGAACGGTTGTTGAAGCTCTCTGCTGATGAGCAAGTGACAGGTTGTGGTGACTTGTGTGTTTTTATAGCATTTGTTTTGTCCTACGGTGTGTATTTCTTTTTATTTTGCACATCGTAATAATTACTTTCTACGTTTTTTCAGATATTGTATGGTAATTAAAAATGGCATCAAATAGACGTGCTTGTGTAAATCACCTAGACAACTTCTGCTTTGTCTGTGGACAATATACACCTAAGCCACAACGTAGAAACATAACAACAAAGATTAAACTTGCCTACAAGTGTTATTTTGACTGTAAGTTAGGAGACCAACAGAGGGACTGGGCACCACATATTTGCTGTGCACAGTGCAATGCAATGTTAATAGCTTGGATGAATGGTAAAAGAAAAGCTATGCCGTTCTCAGTCCCCATGGTTTGGCGTGAGCCGAAAAATCACTTCAATGATTGTTATTTTTGTTTGACAAAGATTGCTGGTTTCACAAAGAAAAACAAATCAAAGATCACGTACCCAAACTGCGAATCAGCAATGAAACCAGTACCACATGATGAAACAAATCCACCACCAGTTCCACCAGCAACGATAACAGACAGCAGTTCATCTGAAGATTCTGCTAGTGATATAGAAACAGGGAAAGATGGCATATATGTTCCAGATGCAAATATTTCCCCACATTTGTTAAGTCAAGCGGAGTTAAATGACTTAGTGCGCGATTTGGAATTACCAAAAGAAAAGGCAGAGTTGCTTGGTTCAAGACTTCAAGAATTTAATCTTCTCCAACCAAACACCAAAGTTTCCCATTTCCGCCATCGCCATTTGCAGTTTTCATCATTTTACTTACAGGAAGAAAACGTTTGTTTCTGCCACGATATCAGTGGTCTGATGCAAGGGATTGGCTGTCGCTATGATCCAAAAGAATGGAGACTGTTCATTGACTCTAGTAAAGATAGCCTTAAAGCTGTATTACTGCACAACGGCAATGAAAAACCTTCAATACCTGTAGCACATGCCACTGGCTTTAATGAGACTTATGAATCGATGAAACTGCTGCTAAGACTCATCAAATATAAGGACCACACATGGAATATTTGTGGCGACCTTAAAGTTGTATCATTACTTCTTGGGTTACAGTTGGGCTACACAAAGCATATGTGCTTTTTGTGTCTATGGAACAGCAGAGATGACAAGAACCACTACAAAAAACATGATTGGCCATCTAGAACTGAACATGTTGTTGGTAAATACAATGTGAAACACCCAGCACTTATTGACCCTCAGAAAGTACATCTTTCACCACTTCACATTAAACTTGGCCTTATGAAAAATTTCGTGAAGGGTATGGATCATCAAGGTAGTGGTTTCCAATATTTAAAGGATAAATTCAAAGGAATATTGACAGATGCTAAGCTAGAAGCTGGAGTTTTCACTGGACCATAGATCCGCAGTGTCATCCACGACTCATCGTTTCCATCTAACCTAAATGAGAATGAACTAGGAGCATGGACATCTTTCGTTGAAGTTGTCAAAAATTTTCTTGGAAACCACAAAGCTGAAAACCACCGTAAACTCGTAGAAAACATGCTTAAATCTTATGAAATAATGGGATGCAGAATGTCTTTGAAAATTCATTTTTTACATTCTCATCTTGACTTCTTCCCGGCCAACCTTGGGGCTGTAAGTGACGAGCATGGTGAGCGCTTCCACCAACAGATCTCAGTTATGGAAAACAGATACCAAGGTAATTTCAACCCAAATATGATGGGAGATTATTGTTGGTTCCTGCAGAAGGAGAGCTCGTCATCCTACAAGCGACAAAGGAAGAGGAAACACCAAAGTTTCACTTAAGAACAGGAATTTGCCTTTCAGTAGTAACAACAAAATACTAACGCGCTTTGGGTGGATGGTTGGGCGCAGGGGTGGTAACTCCGACAGCGGAATTCCGCTGTCTGTCTTAAGCCAGAATAAAGGAGGAAAGACATCCCTGTTCACTAATTATTTAAGTATGCTTAACATAAAACGTGGCACGGAAAAGTAGCTTAGACGGCTTTCGTAATAGAAGCGGGTGAGAAAAAAAATGAAAAGAGGGGTTTTCGGTTACACAAAATCTGGACGTGATAGAGAAATTTTGATATCAGATCTGAAATCAGCATCAGCGCTTTAGAAGGAATCAGTAGTTCACGTGTCTGTAACAAAAAAAAAGTTGAAATTTGTTGCCTAGTGTAATTGTTCCTATATACATTATTATTCGGCTCACCACATTAACGTAAAACGAACCATTTTTTCTACTTTGTTCCTAAGATGCTTACGAATTTGTAGCCCAGAGTTCATTGATGATGAAATTAGTAAAATATATAAAATTGCGTTTGATTTAAAATATCCAAAGAACTGCATACTGTAGATAAATCTTTAAAAATGGCAAAGAAAACCTTGCACGAGGTAAAAGACAAGACTCCTTATACCACAAAAAATGTCTTATCGTTACCATTTAGAGAAAACTTCCTTGATCTGCCGAAACTGCTGAGGACTTTTAACGTAAATATCGCGTTCAGAAATTCAGATGTAATTAAAAATTCATTAATTAAAAACCCCCCCTTTAAGTGAACAGGATTGTGTACATAAAATTCCATGCACAATATGTAATAATAGGGCCCGGATGTTTATGCACTAATAAAACTACAAAAAAGGCAGGCAAAAAGGCAAAATAAAATACAGAAAAGGGCAATAAAAAGGCAAAATAAAATACAGAAAAAGGCAACAAAAAGGCATTTATTTTCTTACAATTAAAACAAAACATATCAACACATGAAATACAAAGAAAGAAAAATTGCATGAAAAAAAGTTTTTATTGATTGCAATAAATGACGAGCATTTTTTCAAATTTTACGTTTAATTTTACACTTTTCGATGCACTGACTTAAGGCAATGTGATACGTGCGTACAGCAGAAAACGAATGACCATGTGTAGCGCAGGGTTCTACGAAGAAACTACGGTTGCCAGTTAGGAAATAAATTCACAAATGTAGAACAATTAACCCTTAAACTAGTCGCATTAAGAGTTATCGTAATTTCAATCGTATTTAGGCTAATGATAATATCATATTTTAAAATTCTTTTTTAATTAATGAAAAATATTACAAAAATGTCGCTTTACCATGATATAGGCAGTTACCTTATAAATAGGCGGATAAGGCATTTTATGGCATTTTGCCTGAACATCCGGGCTATAGTATTAAATTTTACATTGGTCAAACTGGCAAGAAGCTTGAGTTACGTATTAAGCAGCATAAATACAGTATAAGAACCGGCCAGGAATCTAACGCCATTTTCATTCACGTAAGAGATACTAATCATCCCATTGACTGGAAAAATGCCTCCAAATTAAGTTTCAGTAAATCTATTGTTAATAGAAATATACTTGAATCGAGTGTGATCAAGAATAATGCTGGTTTTGTTCTTAATATTAGCCCTGGGCTTTATAAATTAGACTCGTACATTGTTAGAAAGGTGCTGTATTATTTTGACCGCATTCTTGCTACTTAATTGTTTGCTTTAATTAAATAAATATTATTTTAATAATTGTTAACATTTTTATGTGTACATTTTAAATGTATTATTTCTTTTATATAGTCTTTATGTACTTGATAGTTTATTAGACTTTTGAACAGGTTATCTATTACAAAAATTTTTAATTGTTTTTAGATATTCTGAATATTCTGGAAGGAGCACGGGACGACGATTGCACCATGTCTTTTGTTTCCTTAGATTCTTGCCACTTAATTGCCTGTTTTAATTAAATACTATTTCTAATAACTCTTATAATAATATTTGTTTTCTGTACATGTTAATTGTCTAATTTCATTTATATGGTTTTTATGTATTCAATAATTTAGTAGCCTTTAGATTAAGTTATCTACTGGGAAAAAATCTTTAGATTCTTTTATTGTTTTTTTAAATTGAGTTGCCGATTGGGGAATTTTTCGCTTGTGTATTTAACTCATTTACTTGGTAAATTCTGTCTATTTCTATCTTGTCCCTGAAGATGTGAATATATCAAGAAAGCGCTAGGATTTCGTGTTTCCTTTTCCCTATGGTTGTTTGCTTATTAAAAATATCACATGTTATTCTGTGATTTTATTGCATAATGGATACCACGCGCTACTTCGAGACCTTTTCTTCTTTCTTCCCTGGCCTAGCACTGTTTGTTTCTACCAGACTATGGTTGCCAAGTCAACAGATCTTGAATAAAGGACACTTGCACGCTACCGTATATTCCATTGCTTATCATGATAAAAATTTACTTGTGCAATATTTTGTACAATTTCTTTATTATATTCATAGATAAAATATGTCTAGAAAGTCGTACACTTCTAAAATCACACTATTGTATTGAAATGAAACATAAAATAATGTTTTCTAACTTTCTAAGAGAGGGAAACCTAGTATATAATTAAATATTCTTACCTAAGTATTCATCTGAAGATATTCTTCAACTCATAAAAAATAGAGTCACGTCAAAACCTCATGAAGCCGGTTTAATATGGCAATTTGGCAAAGCACAAAAATATGTTAGCGGGCGATGCCTTCCTCGTTCCTCTCCAGCAAGGATGACAATGGCAACGGGCAATGGGGGCAGGATTGCCAACTCTGATTTACTAGAAATCACATCTGAATGTTGAATCTCACTTCTCCCGAATAACGAATTAATTAAGTTTGAAAACATCTCCGTCTCAAATTTTCAGTGATGAATAAAATTTTGAGAGTCAATTACTGAATTAAAGGACATATGGCGTCCTTTCCGAGTTTATCAAAGGACAAGGACACATGAGCCGAAATAAAGAACTGTCCTTTGAAATAAAGGACACTTGGCCACCCTATTCTACTACTTTTGTTCGGCTTTAGTTAAGTCGCACAGGGGAAAGGTTCACCTGATATTTCTAAAAAGATGTCTAAGTGAACAAGTTCTCCCACCTCTTTACTCCCTAATAGACTTCTGAATTTGAGAGATCGCCCCTTCGATGAATTCCAGAGAATAGTGTTGCAGAAGCATATAGAAATTACTAAGATGGAAGTCGAAGAAACTTTTAAAGTTACCAGGGCGAGAAGATATAGTTTTGACAGGGCAATCCCACCTGAATGGAAACAGCGTTTACTGGACTATTGTTATAACAAACATTGACGAGAATGTAGTGTTGTGGAAAGAAAACTGGATATTAAATTACAAATTCTAAATGAAAAAAGTGATTGGACTAAGGATGCTAACCCCGGATCTGTGATAAATCTATCAGATAAAGTGTTAAATAAAAATACAGTTACGGCTCTTGGATAAGGAATAAATTTTTCAGCAGCTTAAAAGGCTGTGGACTATGTAGAAATAGCTAAGGCTTTCTGCATCATAGAAAAATATAATGATTTACCTATAGAGGATGTGAATATTTGTAAAGGTCTAGTATATGGTGCCATGTCTAAACCTTCTATTCCAAATTGTCCACAAAGGTTTTTCGATTCTTTTGAGTCTTTAAGAAAAGATGAGACTCTACATATAACGAAAGCCGATAAATCAAATGCCTTAGTGATCCTCAATAAAGAATTTAACTCGAAAAAATGTATGATCTTTGAATGACTCGGACACTTACGTGAAATTAAGGAACAATCCCCTTGAAACAGTGAACAGTGCAATTAACAAGAAAATTAAGCAACTTTTGAAGGGTAAAGAAATATTACTTAAACAGTTTTTGAGTACTTCGCCGTCATTACCCTATATGTATGGTCTGATTAAAACTCATAAGCCAAATAATCCTGCAAGGCCTATTGTTATCTCTATAGGATCTATCTCATATAAGCTGTCGAAATGGCTTGTATCCATCCTTAATCTTGTCCTGGGTACAATTTTACAATCACACATAAATAATAATGTAGACCTTGTAGAAAAATTAAATAGTATCAGTGTCAATTACAATTTTAGATTGGTAAGCATTGATGTTACCTCTTTATTCACGAGAGTCCCGGTGGAGGATCTATTAGTTTTTCTTTCGGAATAATTGATTAAGCATAATTTGCCATTAGCTGTAACTACAATTATAGAATTAATTAAGCTGTGCATAGTAGACTCGAAATTTGTGTTTAATAATGAATATTTTAGGCAGAAATTTGGTATTGCTATGGGAAACTCCCTCTCTCCCATTTTAAGTAACTTACATATGGAGTTTTTTGAAAGTAAATTATTAAGAAATATTCTGCCAAATTACGTTTCGCGGTTTAGATATATAGATGATGTTCTTTTTCTTTAGCCAGAAACTTTAAATCTCAATGAATTCTTACCCAAGCTTAATAATTTAACTCCCTCTATCAATTTTACAGTTGAAATAGAAAGACTCATCGATCCCATTTTTAGATGTTTTAATATATAGGTCTGGAAAAAAGTTTAACCCTTTCACTCACTGGGTAGAAAATTGTATAGCTGAAAAATAAAACATATGATTCTTATATAACCACACATAAAGGCAAATTTCTTTTTCACCCTATGTCATAATTCGTGAGCCAAAGGGTTAAGTACAATATTTACAGAAAACCCACTAATAATTGTTCCTATATACATTATTATTCGGCTCACCACATTAACGTAAAACGAACCATTTTTTCTACTTTGTTCCTAAGATGCTTACGAATTTGTAGCCCAGAGTTCATTGATGATGAAATTAGTAAAATATATAAAATTGCGTTTGATTTAAAATATCCAAAGAACTGCATACTGTAGATAAATCTTTAAAAATGGCAAAGAAAACCTTGTACGAGGTAAAAGACAAAACTCCTTATACCACAAAAATGTCTTATCGTTACCATTTAGAGAAAACTTCCTTGATCTGCCGAAACTGCTGAGGACTTTTAACGTAAATATCGCGTTCAGAAATTCAGATGTAATTAAAAATTCATTAATTAAAAACCCCCCTTTAAGTGAACAGGATTGTGTACATAAAATTCCATGCACAATATGTAATAATAGGGCCCGGATGTTTATGCACTAATAAAACTACAAAAAAGGCAGGCAAAAAGGCAAAATAAAATACAGAAAAGGGCAATAAAAAGGCAAAATAAAATACAGAAAAAGGCAACAAAAAGGCATTTATTTTCTTACAATTAAAACAAAACATATCAACACATGAAATACAAAGAAAGAAAAATTGCATGAAAAAAAGTTTTTATTGATTGCAATAAATGACGAGCATTTTTTCAAATTTTACGTTTAATTTTACACTTTTCGATGCACTGACTTAAGGCAATGTGATACGTGCGTACAGCAGAAAACGAATGACCATGTGTAGCGCAGGGTTCTACGAAGAAACTACGGTTGCCAGTTAGGAAATAAATTCACAAATGTAGAACAATTAACCCTTAAACTAGTCGCATTAAGAGTTATCGTAATTTCAATCGTATTTAGGCTAATGATAATATCATATTTTAAAATTCTTTTTTAATTAATGAAAAATATGACAAAAATGTCGCTTTACCATGATATAGGCAGTTACCTTATAAATAGGCGGATAAGGCATTTTATGGCATTTTGCCTGAACATCCGGGCTCTAGTATTAAATTTTACATTGGTCAAACTGGCAAGAAGCTTGAGTTACGTATTAAGCAGCATAAATACAGTATAAGAACCGGCCAGGAATCTAACGCCATTTTCATTCACGTAAGAGATACTAATCATCCCATTGACTGGAAAAATGCCTCCAAATTAAGTTTCAGTAAATCTATTGTTAATAGAAATATACTTGAATCGAGTGTGATCAAGAATAATGCTGGTTTTGTTCTTAATATTAGCCCTGGGCTTTATAAATTAGACTCGTACATTGTTAGAAAGGTGCTGTATTATTTTGACCGCATTCTTCCCTTAATTGTTTGCTTTAATTAAATAAATATTATTTTAATAATTGTTAACATTTTTATGTGTACATTTTAAATGTATTATTTCTTTTATATAGTCTTTATGTACTTGATAGTTTATTAGACTTTAACAGGTCTATTACAAAAACTTTTAGATTGTTTTTAGATATTCTGAATATTCTGGAAGGAGCACGGGACGACGATTGCACCATGTCTTTTGTTTCCTTAGATTCTTGCCACTTAATTGCCTGTTTTAATTAAATACTATTTCTAATAACTCTTATAATAATATATGTTTTCTGTACATGTTAATTGTCTAATTTCATTTATATAGTTTTTATGTATTCAATAATTTAGTAGCCTTTAGATTAAGTTATCTACTGGGAAAAAATCTTTAGATTGTTTTATTGTTTTTTTAAATTGAGTTGCCGATTGGGGAATTTTTCGCTTGTGTATTTAACTCATTTACTTGGTAAATTCTGTCTATTTCTATCTTGTCCCTGAAGATGTGAATATATCAAGAAAGCGCTAGGATTTCGTGTTTCCTTTTCCTTTTCTGTGGTTGTTTGCTTATTAAAAATCACGTGTTGTTCTGATGATTTATTGCATAATGGATACCACGCGCTACTTCGAGACCTTTTCTTCTTTCTTCCCTGGCCTAGCACTGTTTGTTTCTACCTTTGTTCGGCTTTAGTTCAGTCGCACAAGCGAAAGGTTCACCTGATATTTCTAAGAAGATGTCTAAGTGAACAAGTTCTCCCCACCTCTTTACTCCCTAATAGACTTCTGAATTTGAGAGATCGCCCCTTCGATGAATTCGAGAGAATAGTGTTGCAGAAGCATATAGAAATTACTAAGATTGAAGTCGAAGAAACTTTTAAAGTTACCAGGGCGAGAAGATATAGTTTTGACAGTGCAATTCCACCTGATTGGAAACAGCGTTTACTGTACTATTGTTATAACAAACATAGACGAGAGTGTATGTTGTGGAAAGAAAACTGGATATTAAATTACAAATTCTAAATGAAAAAAGTGATTGGACTAAGGATGCTAACCCCGGATTTGTGATAAATGTATCAGATAAAGTGTTAAATAAAAATACGGTCACGACTTTTGGATACGGAATAAATTTTTCAGCAGCTTAAAAGGATGTGGACTATGTAGAAATAGCTAAGGCTTTCTGCAACATGGAAAAATATAATGATTTACCTATAGAGGATGTGAATATTTGTAAAGGTCTAGTATATGGTGCCATGTCTAAACCTTCTATTCCAAATTGTCCACAGAGGTTTTTCGATTCTTACGAGTCTTTAAGAAAAGATGAGACTCTACATATAACGAAAGCCGATAAATTAAATGCCTTAGTGATCCTCAATAAAGAATTTACCTAGAAAAAATGTATGATCTTTTGAATGACTCCGACACTTACGTGAAATTAAGGAACAATCTCCTTGAAACAGTGAACAGTGTATTTAACAAGCAAATTAAGCAACGTTTGAAGGGTAAAGAAATATTACTTAAACAGTTTTTGAGTACTTCACCTCATTACCCTATATGTATGGTCTGATTAAAACTCATAAGCCAAATAATCCTGCAAGGCCTATTGTTATCTCTATAAGATCGATCTCATATAAGCTGTCCGAATGGCTTGTATCCATCCTTAATCCTTTCCTGGGCACAATTTCACAATCACACATAAATAATAATGTAGACCTTGTAGAAAAATTAAATAGTATCAGTATCAATTACAATTTTAGATTGGTAAGCTTTGATGTTACCTCTTTATTTACGAGAGTCCCGGTGGAGGATCTATTAGTTTTTCTTTCGGAAGAATTGGTTAAGCATAATTTGCCATTACCTGTGAGGCTGTGACTACAATTATAGAATTACTTAAGCTGTGCATAGTAGACTCGAAATTTGTGTTTAATAATGAATATTTCAGGCAGAAATTTGGTATGGCTATGGGAAACCCCCTCTCTCCCATTTTAAATAACTTACATATTGAGTTTTTTGAAAGTAAATTATTAAGGAAGATTCTGCCAAATTACGTTCCGTGGTTTTGTGGGGCCGCGCAGTTAATTTTCCGCATTTATATTATTTTTATTTTAGTTACCGACAAACCAATTTTGCGCGTACCAAATTGTATATATTTTATCATTCTGTAATTTTAAGAATCATATATAATCTTTATAAATAAGTATTGTACACAAATTTTTATATATATATTTAATTAATTCAGCTGTATATAAAATAACAAAATCTGCTGTAAAATAACCCCAGCCAACCAAGAACTCAATAAACTCTGCAAACGACCGGCTTTTCCTTCAAGATGCTAACCTTCCAAACGACAGGGAGAGAAGAGGACACGAGAGGCCCCTAAAAGAGATAGCCTGCCTCTCGTATCCTTCATTCTTCCCTGGCAAATACAAGTAGTAGCAAGAAGAAACCAGCTACAATTGGTGACCCCGGAGTGACCCGAAGCAGCTATCGGAAGCAGCATCCTTCAGTCGCCGGGCGGAACAAACCGAAGCCACGCCTCTTCGCCGCCCACCCGTAGTAGCCGGTCGGAACCAAAGCAGCAGCAGACCCGAATTACATTCCCGCAAGATGGAATCTGTTGAATCAGGAGTGCACCATGTCACCATCAAGCCACCCACGTTCTCTGAAGCGGCGGCCGCAGGATGGTTCTCCATCATGGAGGCACAATTCCACATTTCCAGAATAACATCCGAAGAGACCAAATTTTTCCATGTTCTAGCCTCGTTACCCCCCGAAGTCGTCTCACGAATTTCAGCAGCAACTCTCTCCAACAAGTCGTACACCGATTTAAACGAAGAAATCGTGAGTCATTACGAAAAGACGAAGCCAGAACTCTTCGAACGACTCATCTCCAACACTCCTCTCACTGGAAAGCCCTCCCAATTCCTTCAAGATATCCACCAAACGGCACTGAAGGTGGGCGTCAGCGATGATTTGGTGAAGCATAAATTCATCCAGGCGCTCCCATCCTCAATAGCGCCCGTCGTAGCAGCACAAAAGGAGCTGACGCTAACTCAACTCGGCAAACTAGCCGATGAGTTAATACCGTTCGCTCAACAAAGCTGCTACGCGGCGCCAACGTCAACTCGAGCCAATACAAGCCCAAGAACGAATATCCCCATCGGCCTAAAACCCTTCAGCGAGAATCAGCGGCCGGTGGTGTGCCGCGCGCACCTTTATTATGGCCCCCAAGCAAGGACCTTCAGGCCATGGTGCAAGTGGCCAAATAAAGATGACGCCAAGCTGCTCCCCTCGTCACGCCCAAATTCAAGATCTTCCTCACCATCAAGAGAAACGTCGGAAAACAAGATAAGCAGGCTGTGATTAACGCGACGTCCGGCCTGCCGCTGATCTCAGTCGCAGCTCGCATCGCCAGTCTGAAGGTCATTTATCATTGACACAGGAGAGAGCATCTCAATTTTACCACCAACTTGTGTCAATGATTGTCAACTCCACCCAACCGCAGTAAAGATTTCCACCGCAAACGGTCAGCCGCTCGAAATATTCGGAGAAGTAACACTGGACATATCAATTCCTAAATTACGAAGAATATTCAGGTGGCCATTCGTCGTCGCCCAAGTCTCCAGTCCACTTCTCGGCGCCGATTTTCTATCCCATTATGACATCCTTGTGGACTGCAAGCATGGAATTTTGAAGGATAGAGCAACAACTCTTCAAGCCACTACTAAACCTGTGCAATCCAAAGACCTTCACCTCATCAATATTAACCCTACCGACAAATTACCTCAAGAAATCAGGAACCTGCTTGACAAGTACTCCTCACTACTGAAACCAGCTCAACCGCAGAAAGTTTCCACCAACACTGTCAAGCATACCATCGACACTGGCAGCGCACCACCAGTGTTTGCAAGCCCTCGACGTCTTCCACCCGATAAATTATCCTCAGCTAAGGCTACTTATAACAACTTACTTCAAGATGGAATTATAGAACCCTCAAAATCACCATGGGCCTCACCGTTACACCTCGTTCCGAAGAAGATACCAGGCGAATGGCGGGCGTGTGGTGATTATAGAAGCCTAAACGCTGTCACGAAACCGGACAGATATCCACTTCCTCATATAAGAAGTCTGTCAACATCTCTGCACGGAAAATCATGCTTTAGCAAAATCGATCTAGTCAGAGCATATCACCAAATTCCAGTCCACCCAGAAGATATCGAGAAAACGGCTATAACAACTCCATTTGGTTTATTTCAGTATTTATACATGCCATTTGGTTTAAGAAACGCCCCTGCAACATTTCAAAGCTTCATGGATACAATTTTCAGAGGAGTTGACTGCGTATTTGTGTATCTCGACGATATTTTAGTCCATTCAAATAACGCAGTTGACCATTTGAAAGACTTAGAACGCGTATTCAAGATCCTTCAAGAACACAATTTAAGAATTTCCTTAGAAAAATGCATATTTCAGCAATCCAAAATTGAATTTCTGGGTCATGAAGTTTCCCCAGCAGGCATTCGTCCTCCTGTAAACAAAGTCTCCGAAATTCAAGATATTCCCCAACCGCAAGATTACCAAAGCCTCAGAAGATTCCTAGGAATGACGGGATTCTATCGCCATATGATACCCCGTTACGCCGATTTAGTCTCACCTTTAAGTGAAATCGTCAGAACTCAAGTCAAAAGCAAAAGTCTACAGTGGAACGACGAAGCAATTCAAGCCTTTCAAGATGTCAACGATGCACTACGGAACGCCGTTACGCTTTGTCATCCTCTTCCATCAAGCTCAATCCTTCATTTAGTTACGGACTGCTCACAAATAGCAGCTGGAGCAGTTCTTCATCAAATAATCGACAGCACACCAGTTCCCATCGCCTTCTTTTCCAAGAAATTAACTACAACTCAGCAAGCGTACGCCGCATACGATAGAGAATTACTCGCAGCATACCTAGCCGTCCTGCATTTCCGTCAATTTTTAGAAGGTCGTCAAGTAATACTCTTCACGGATCACAAACCGATGGTTTCTGCCTACAAGAGTCCCTTACGAGCCAAGACGGACCGACAACAACGTCATTGGTCTGCCATCACGGAATACGTATGCGATGTAATACATATCTGTGGATCCGAAAACGTCGTAGCGGACTGCCTTTCACGCAACGAAAACGCAGTACCTATCGACGCTTTCGATTTATCAGCAATCGCGGAATCTCAACAAAATGATCAAGAAACGCAAGAATTTCTCCCACGTCTCAAGCCGGTCCCGTTTCCTGAAAATACAACTTTATATTGCGATACATCCACGCCATATCCCCGTCCTTTTGTTCCCAAGCAGCATCGATCTTCCATCTTCAATCAATTTCATAATATTTCTCATCCAGGCATCAAGCAATCACTTCGTATCATTAAATCAAGATACTTTTGGCCCTCAATGAATAAGGATATTCGAACTTCGTCCCGAAATTGTGAATCATGTCAATCCTCAAAAATTTCTCGCCATACAAAATCAGAAATAACCCCCTTCGATTTACCAAGTTCAAGATTTGAAACGGTACATATCGACATCGTCGGTCCCTTACCGCCAACCACTTTGCCTGGTCAAACATATCCTTCCCCATATAGATATCTCCTAACCTGCATCGATCGTGCCACAAGATGGATAGAAGCATATCCTCTGATTGATACTACAGCCACATCAATAGCACACGCATTTCTCGATGTATGGATTTCAAGATTTGGTGTACCACTGCAAGTCATAACGGACCGCGGATCCCAATTCGAATCCGAACTCTTTAGGGAACTCTCAGCTCTCATCTCAGCTCCCCGCTTTACCCATAGTTCTCCTGGGTTTACGCAGTCTCCGCAACGAATCGGGTTATTCACCGTTCACCACCGTCACCGGAACCACCCTATTATGCCCGAGGCCAATGATCGCCAATTCGTCCTCAAAATCCAATTCAAAATTCATCTCCGAATTAGCCAAGAAAATGACGCAAATCGATTTCGCCCAACTCTCTCAAGGAAACATTCACTCAGCCCCCAAATCATTCATTCCATCGGAACTCCACAAATCAAGCCACGTATGGGTACGCATCGACCGCGTTCGAAAACCATTCGAGGCACCATATCAAGGACCTTTCCGTGTTCTCGAACGCCACGATAAGTACTTCGTAATAGAAAAAACTAACGGATCATCAGAAGCCATTTCAATTAATCGTTTAAAACCGGCGTATATAGTTTCAGGTCCCACACAGGTACCGGGCGCACAATCGGACGACATCGGATCGGAGAAAAAGCACGCAAGGAAAAAGGACGATGGAGGACGCACCTCGGAGGTAGCAAATACAGACCTCAGGACGGGGGCGCAAGTAGTATAGCCTCAAAAGGGGAGAGTGCAAGAATGTTGCAAGTTAGTATGTAATGTTGCAAAGGGGGTGGGTGGTGTTGCAAAGGGGGGGGTTGTTGCAAAAGGGGGGTGTTGCAAAATAAATAAAAAAGAAAAAAAATACCCCAAAGGGCCCTTTGTTGCCAACCGGGGTTGCAAGGGGCATGCAACTTGGAGGCGGAGTTCTCCCCCAAGCTATTCCCCCCAAAGGACCAGAAAGAAGGAGAGAAAGGAGGAGAGGTGTTCACCTGGCAGGAGCCAAGTGCATATTAAGACTTCAGCCGAGTAGGCGTTGTTTTATAGGCTCCTAATCAGCCAGTTGGCTGAATCAGCCAGTTGACTGAGCCAAGGGGGTGGGGTACACCTGAAGGAGAGAGAGAGAGAGACACCTGAAGGAGAGAGAGACACCTGAAGGAGAGAGAGAGACACCTGAAGGAGAGATAGAGAGAGAGAGTAGTGGCCTTTGATTGCAAGGCATGCAACTTGGAGGCGGAGTTCTCCCCCAAGTTATTTTCGTTTACCTAACCTAAGAGGCCTCTAAGGGGTTTTCCCAAAGGGCCAGAAAGAGAAGGACCAGAGGTCCTTGCTCGGCTGGGAGCCGAGCTTGAATGACTCCGTCAGTCGTCTCTCGGTCTTTTATAAACCTCTATTCTGGCTGAGTTGCCAGATAGCGCAATGTATTCCAGATAGCGCCATGTGTCCCAGAAAACCATATATTAATCATCCATTGTGTACCACAATATATATGACGGTAGTTAATCCAATTAAATTCTGTTTATTAAATAAATAATTTTTACACACTCAATCTTTATTATTATTAAACCTGGAATTGCATATCTTTCCAGTTTTTTTTGCAATGATCGGATTGTTCTTGCTAGATATATATTATGCATCATTTTAATGAGAAAGAAATGTACTTTAATATTATGTTTATTAAATTCTCCTAAAATAATTATATAAGACCAAAGTAATGGTCTGACGTTGGGATGAATCCAATTAAATTCTGTTTATTAAATAAATAATTTTACATACTTAATTTTTATTATAAATATTTGAACAACGAAACAATATGAAAATTTACGAAACAATTCAATTAAAAGTTGAAATTATCCAAAATACAATCCGCTAGAGGAAAGGTATTCCGAGAATCTGGTCAAATCGGTTCACCTATTGCCAGAGGCGATTTTTTTTCTGACCATAATTACCTTTCTCCTAGACAGCTTGAACAAAACCTCTCTCGACTCCATTTCTTAGATATGCCCACAATTATATATATATATATATATATATATATATAGAGAGAGAGAGAGAGAGAGAGAGAGAGAGAGTTTTGTTCAAATAACGGGATATGCTTGTATCTTTTGCCATTGTGTTCGAACACAATTGTTCGAGCACAATTGTTCGAAAACCATAGTTCGAAAAACAGTTGTTCGAAGCAACAATTATTCGACGTTATAACTGTTCGAATGAACAACCAACTAAATAAAATCTTAGTTGCCAAGACGCAAATACGAAGATGTAAATAAGAAGGTTAGCCTCTTCAATTAAACTATAACATTTATAGTGCTGCAGTAGTATACCACCCTTAAAATGGCAGAGTTTGTTTCTAGTGAGAAAGGAAATCCAAATCGAAAACCATACCCATATTATGTTATGTCAGTCAGGGTGAGTCTTCTGCCACGTCAGGCGTACTCTAGGTTAGGCTGTAGAGCAATTTCCCCATGTCATCAACTTTCGGACAGTCAGGGATCGTTGGGCGTGATTTCCGACTTTTCCAAAAAATATGTGGCCGTAAAATTACCTACTGTACTTACCCCTACCATACCTCTTTGTTTAGGAGTGTATCGTACTTACTGATGTCATGCAGGGATGACACTAATAACATGTAAGTAAAAACAAAAACCGGAAACTATAAAAAATCTATTTAAAATAACAGGATCATTTGACCCGAGGCTGTCAGTAGTATGCCCGAAAAACATCGTAATGCACGATTTTTTCTATGGAGCAATAATAATTAACTCTTTCTCGCCGAATTGGTAAGCTTTTCACCCGACCTTAGACCTCCAGTTTAACATGGATTCAGAAATACATCTCGTCGATGAGGGTCGTTGCTTACTCTTCCACATTTCAACATAACAGGATTATTGAACCGGATTTAAAATAACAGGATCATTTGACCCGAGGCAGTCAGTAGTATGCCCGAAAAACATCGTAATGCACGATTTTTTCTATGTAGCAATAATAATCAACTCTTTCTCGCCGAATTGGTAAGCTTTTCAACATACCTTAGACCTCCAGTTTAACATGGATTCAGAAATACATCTCGTCGATGGGGGTCGTAGCTTACTCTTCCACATTTCAACATAACAGGATTATTGAACCGGATTTAAAATAACAGGATCATTTGACCCGAGGCAGTCAGTAGTATGCCCGAAAAACGTGTTAATGCATCATTTGACGAGTCAGTAGTATGACCGAAAAGCATGTTAATGCATCATTTGACGAGTCAGTAGTATGACGAAAAGCATGTTAATGCATCATTTGACGAGTCAGTAGTATGACCGAAAAGCATGTTAATGCATCGTTTGACGAGTCAGTAGTATGACCGAAAAGCATGTTAATGCATCATTTGAAACGAGTCAGTAGTATGACCAAAAAGCATGCATGATTTTCTCTTTAGTAATAATAACAACTAGCTCGAAGAGTGACAACGGATAAAGTTTTCACGTCACCTTAGATCCACAGTTTAATGTGGAAACTGAATGCTATTTTAAAAATATAATTAGGCTATATTTCTTTATTATAAATAAGTTAACAATTATGTTAACACAAGAAAAGAATACTATTATCTTGTAAGTAAAAATATAATATAAGGGACTACCATAGAAATGTAAGTGCCTATAATTCAAGAAACACGATTTTATATATATGTTACTCGTCCGGTCCCGTTATAGCGGATTGGTACACGTCATAGCTCCACTCAGCTACATCTGCAGCCAATCACGACGAACATCTGGTCTTTTGGGCGGAGCTTGGCGATTGTGCATATAAAAGGGGATATTTTTCAGTTGGGAGTAACAGTAGCTATTTTCGCGTCAGTGAATAATCATTCCCTCCACCATGGACCTGTACGTCTCCCAGACTTGTATGAAGAAAGTGACGCTGCAGCATTAACCGCAATTAATCTTTTTAACGCGATTGACCGTGACGATTTATTTTCAACGCAAACCGTTGAAGATATTTGCAGTGACGCTCCTTACAATCCGACGCAAGGGACTACTATAGAAATGTAAGTGTCTATAATTAGATTTTATATATAATATGGATGGGGTGTAGTATCTCGTCAAATAGATACTCGCCAAAATTTTTTATGTCAATCAATGTTATTTGGTTATCCCCATTATGCTAAATCGAAATTTTTTATGGCAATCAATGTTATTCCTCGAACCAAAGATATCTTCACATAATGGGGATCTGTCTGTATACTCTGTATATGTTTTAAAAGAATGAACATTATTCCTTTAAGGTCGCCGATGAGGATTTGACACGTGTTATACAATCTTTTGAAGAATCTCGGAATACGGGTGATATACTGAACAGTCAGCAATGTCACACATCCTCCACCATGGACCTGTACGTCTCCCCGGAATTGTATGAAGAAAGTGATACTGCAGCATTAACCGCAATTAGTCTTTTCAATGCGATTGACCGTGGCGAATTATTTCCAACGCAAACCATTGAAGATATTTGCAGTGACGCTCCTTACAACCCGACGCAAGGGACTACCATAGAAATGTAAGTGTCTATAATTCGTTTTTATATATATATGGAGAGTTGTAGTATCTCGTCAAATAGATACTCGCCAAAAATTTTTTATGGCAATCAATGTTATTTGGTTATCCCCATTATGCTAAAATCGAAATTTTTTATGGCAATCAATGTTATTCCTCGAACCAAAGATATCTTCACATAATGGGGATCTGTCTGTATACTCTGTATATGTTTTAAAAGAATGAACATTACTCCTTTAAGGTCCGATGAGGATTTGACACGTGTTATACAATCTTTTGAAGAATCTCGGAATAGGGAGGATATACTGATCAGTGAACAATGTCACACCGATATAATGTAAGTGTTTTTCGATCGTTTTGGGATAAGAAGACACAATATATTTTCATAAATTTATTAAATGAAAGAAATCAGTACAATAAACAACTACAGAATATATCGTTACAAATACACGAACAAAAACATTATAATATACAACGAGTACGTACAATTGGAAAACGGTTTTTTATCTGTCTGCATACCATTTCATCGTTTCGGCGAGTGTGACACGGGTCAAATAAATTTAAAAAATTTATAAATTCTTTATCATTTGACATATGCATGAGAAATGAGACGCAGTACATTCCGCAAACATTAGTAAAATATCCTTGCATACGAAATGGGGTCCATACAACTTCGGGAATATGTAACTGAGCGAGAAATTTTACAATAATAGGGTCACTCCAGGGTTGAGTACCGAGTGAATCAAAATAGTACAGACGCAGTCTATTTTTAAAATAGACAGCGATCCAGTGAATCCCTTCATTACCGATGATGTCTGTGTTCACAATAAGACTACCGCATTCTCGCGTACTTGGCAAACTCAATGTTTCATTCTTCGCAAACACGCCGATAAATTTGGAACGTGTGACTCGCTCCATTACTTTCTGAAGTGTATCAGCATCCATTTTAAAAGTCAGTGATAACGCTCCTAAATCTATCTACTTCTATTAGGGCTTGCGATTCGAGATATACTAGTACACTAATAGGAGCGTCTATAGGCTTAGCGAATTCCAGCCGCACTGAGATGTTTCCGCTCTGCTGTGGGGTTAAATGCGTATTTACGCTAGCAGATAAGTCAGGTGTAATGTCAAACGGGTAAAGGTTAAATTGATCAATGAATTCTTCCTGCGTACCCCATTACCAAGCTCATCACAATCACCTGCAATATGGGTCAGATTACTATAGGCTCTGGCACAAAGAGGTAACACAGCGTCTGATGAATAGTCCGTACCCATTGTTCCACCCAAAGCAGTGCCATTAACGTATAGAGTTATATTTTTAAGTCCGAAATTCTCGAATTTAAAGGCACTCTTTCTATATTTTCCATTCACCGAAGCGTGGTCCTGCATGCCGATTAATATCCTTTAGGAAGATTTCCCAGGGCAATGTTTTCTATCTGCTTCGATGCCAACCCTGCAGGAACCGTATATAGTTTGATCTGCACTCTGTTAATAGGATATTTCACTGTAGCGTTTAGTAAATTTTTCTCAATTTCTAGTTGTTTTGGTGAACTTAATTTCACTCGCCGTACGCGGAGGTATGTGTCCATAATGTGAACCACAACGGGCTTTGCACCCTCTTCTTGATCCGCATCCAGATTTAAGCAGATCTCAGGACTCGTGCGGGTGAGCTTTATTTTCATATCCACCCGTTCACAAGCAACTTCTCCTGGAAAGTGAAATCTGTGTGCAACCGCCCAAAACACTCGTATATTTTCTTTTTAGAATTTTTAAATTTGTCCTTTATACTATTTTCATCTTTAGTTTGATAATATCCCTCCGCACTTAAAAAGGTAGCCTTCGCTTCTTTGGAAAAGTTGAGGACATTTTCCAGATAGGCTCGTAGATGATAGTACCCCGTGCCTGCCGATATGTTGGTCTGATTTAAATATACGTCACACTGGTTGAATATGGAGTGCAGAAAGTTTGTTTCAGGGTATACAGCATATTTGTCATCGCAGACCGTTCCATCAGAATGGGCTATACGTAGCTTAGCGTACATGTGCACACAGCTTGGATCAAAAAAGTAAGGGCCTGAGCTGGGTATCACGAATTCTATAGGTGCACTCGGGGAACTAATTGTGTTTAAAGGGTTAATTGTAATAAAGTCACTGTGCTCATAGAAACTTGGGTTGGAGGTAGCTCAAAAAGGGACAGCTCCGATTTACAGCATTGTGAACTACATGGGTGGATGAAGCGTGCCATGGCGAAATAGTGACTCCTCTCTCGGCAAGTGGTAAACAGACTATGATTCATGAGATCAATGTCCTTAGCTTATATCAGTCAAAAAAGTGGTCAACCATAGGTTTCATTCGCTTACAGCACTTCTTTTTTGATAGCCTTTTACGTTTAATACCACGTGACCCCTTCTTCCGGGCAGCCCGCTTCTTCCCGCCACCACGCATTTTTCTCTTTGCATCTTTGCTGATTTCGTCCCGTGTACGCTTTAAATGTTTTTTTAGAGCCTCTTTAGGTTTAGCCCCGGCCAATATGTCTTCTGCAGTGTTAATACCTGATTGTAGCGCTTTACTTCCAAGGTATCTGGCACCCCTCTTCAGCAAAGGAACAGCCGTACGTAGTATGGATGAAAAAATGGACCCAAGTCCACTACCGCGCTGGTATCGCATCCCTCGATAGACGGTGAAAGGCTTTCTATCCATTATAACTCGGTGCGTCGAAAGTGTAGCTTCACTGTTAAGCTCCCGTTACCGAATGGGAAGTTTTCGCCCTCAATCGTTCTTATATATATTGTGATATTGGTTATTAAATTAGTTTCGATATTCACATAATGGGGTCTGTCATATGTAATACTCAAACTCCTTCCTCTATGGTTGGGGATGTGAGCAATGCGCAGCAGGCGTGCCTGGGTATCCCCAACAAACTGGTGCTCCACTATATTACTGTAAATATAGCACATGTCTGGGGACCTTTCAGCCAATTTCTCCATCTTCAATTGATACATTAATCTGGACAAGTCATGCTGTGTCTCGTGAAATGTGTCTCTTTGGAAGACTGCGCTATAGCGGCCATTGGCTAGAATTTGGAACTTTCTATGGTCTTTAATACGTCTGTTAGTCTTTGATTTTAGGATTAGTGTATGTGCAGGGTTGTTTACGATTTCGTATACTAAATCATTCGTAAGGTTTGAGTTTCTTAAACTTACGTTTAAGCCTCTCACAACATCCTCGGCCGAACCATATTGACCCGGCCCTAGTCTTACTTCTGTACTGTAATACCGTGCAATCTTAGTCCGAGCGATGCGCATAGTTTCATCCATAGCTACCCCAGCTTTTTCACACTCGTCAATGTCTCTAAGAATCGTAAAAACGGTTTCTTTATGTTCAATATTTTAAAAGACGGTGTCCAGCTGAATTTCGCATATCCCCACCTCATACGAATCACGACCCAATTCAATGTGCCCATGGAGTTCTGTTACAGAGTTGGCTAGTGTGTTGTTAGGGTGTATAGACAGGGACGAGGAGGACGGGAGTGTGACGTAGAAATGGTTAGGAGCCATGTTGCATACTATTTAAGCTTCATTATTGCATCAGCTTTTATATAGGTGTTGAAGCTTTCTGAGTACCCTAGCCATTTCACCAGGCACATTTTTCTCCTTCCTGAACCTTTGCTTCCTAAAATTTTCTCAATTTTAAACACATTTTTTTCTAAATTAAACGCAACTTTCTGCAATTCCTCGCGGTAAAAGCCTCCTGAGATTTCTTCCTCATTCAAATCTTCAATGTAATACATCATTATCTCACCTTTAGGTCTCACAGCCTTAACTTTAAAAATCTCGCGTGTCCATCCTTGCTCAAAACCCTTTGCGAATTTATTCTCCGAACGCGACAGCCTTACATAATCATTGATTTTGAAGCGCGCAGAGTGTGGTGGTGGTGGTGGTGGTGATCCATCTCTTCTCGGGAGCGTACCTCTTTCTAAAACTTCGTTAGGTGTTGTCCCAATCGTGCGATGGTGTGAGCGGTTGTAGGATGATGCCAATGATTCCAGAATGTCTAGAAATCTGTATGTGTTTTTATGTGTAAAATAACGGTGCATGCGTTCCTTTATGGTGCGCTGAACTCTTTCAGCTAAAGAAGCCTTATGTATAGAATTGGTTGTGTAATAGCTGATATTAAACTCTGTCAACATGTTCTGGAAAGCACGGCCTATAAATTCCTTCCCCATATCCGTACAAAAATAGCCAGGAACCCTGTTTTCTTTTAACATTAGCGTTTTGGTGTCTTTAGCAACTGTTTCAGGTGATTTATTTTTCAGAGGAACTAGCCACAGATATCTAGAGAATACGTCTATTATGAATAGAATGTAGCGGTAACCATCGTTATACACAGAATATCTTTGCATGTCTGTTAAATCTGCTTGCCAATTAGAATCAATCGAGGAAGCCGTTGTCTTGGCTGTTTTAAACCTTTTTCTCACAGGCTTATGAAGCGTATAAGCGTCCTGCTCCCTCAAAAATCTTTCAACATCTTTTTTTCCTACTCCGTAAACACTTCTGTACAGTCTATCTACGCCGCCGTAAGAGGATGGGGTAGAAATGTCATAATAGCGTTTAGTTAATACGTTAGCCATTTGCGTATTTTAGAGGCACATGGGTAGGGTTGGTTTAACCTCTTCTTGCTCCTCTTCAAAGGTGTTACCGGGGGGTGACGGCGCCTTCAATTGTGTCACAGGCGTTGCATGCTCCAAGTCTTTTAACCTGTTCAGATTTCCTATCAACTTTTTAGGGACATTTATTTGTTGTAGTCTTGCTTTAATATGCTTCCATCCTGATGGTGATGGCCTATCCCACTTTCTCACCAGATCATGGACAATGTCTACGATATTCGATCCCTGTACCTTTGATCCTTCCACAATGATCTCCCCTGTATCGGTCCATTGTATGGCGGGATCCTCATTCAATAGATTATAAAGACTTAAGCCTTTACTCCTCAATGTAAGTGGGAGGGTATTTTTTAATACATGTTCGATATATTGTGTGGCTAATCTTTTTGGTTGGTCAGCTCTATCGTCGGGCTCAGATCCTATGTCGCCATGTCCATCGTCCCCCGTGCTGTGCCTAATAACCACAGGAATCTCTGTAGGGCTCTTATAATTTTCGTACTCGTGAAGAAATTTCTGCAGAGCTTCTTGGTATAAGATTCTTTTCTCATCAGGTGTTTTTTCACTGTTTAATAGGGCTAACAATTCGCTTTCCATTCTTTTAAGTCTGCTTTTACGGGGATCTAGATACGTGTCTGGATTCCTTTGCAGTGAAGCGTACACCTCGTGGGGAATCACTACCACTTTCTTCATTATATTATCTAGTCAGTAAAGGACCCAAAACTGAAAATAAGATGGGGAGAAATGATCCTCCTGTTTGTACAATAATTCGTTTTTTCTTCGCTACAGTTTGGCTTTTACGAGCGAGTGCACGTATTATGTTCTTGTAGCGGCGTAGGCGAGCCTTCTGATGGGTTTTCATTGATACATTGCAATTTATAACGTTAAGACAGATTTCACAGATGCATTTTAAAAAGTCTGCATCGATATTTTTAATAAACATCTGCTGCAATGCCCGGGGCAGTCGATGATAGATTTTTATTAATTCACGGTATTTCTTTAGTCTCCTTGTCATTCTGGAATATACACCGTTTCAGGCTCGTTTGGAAATATATTCGTTCGCAGAAGCACTCTAAACGTGTTTCGCGGATGAAGGTCGCAAAGCAAATATCCGTAACGCGTGCTTGTAGCTTCTTTATAAACTTCCAAAAACTCCTTACGCTGATTCGGGAACATTTGATTGGCTAATACCCCAATTTGTGATACATCTCTACGTTGCGCGAATAAGACTAGATATTGCGTATTTAACGACACATCGCGCATGTATCTATTTTGAAAAATAGATTCTGATTGATGAAGAACACGCTTATGTTAAGATGGTGGGAGAATACTGTAAATGTCTCGGCAAACGTTTTATCCATCTCCAACATGAGATCGTCAATTACAATGATTGTATGTTCATTTCCCTTTAACGAATTAACGTCATATACGCCTTTGTGGAACAAAATATCATCTTGGTACTCGTTGAACACTGATTGATACGTCGAATAGCACCATATAACTTTACGCACAAATTTCGAGAACATCTCCCCCTTTTCTTTAATGATTTTAAGCATAAACACAGTTTTACCACATCCTGTAGGTCCAGATATAATACATGTGGATGGGCTCGTGAATCTGAATTTTTCTACAGAGTCCATTTCTAACACGTCACACTCCTAAGTGGGTCATTTACAAAATATTACAAATTTTGAGTGCTGTTCCTTATATTTCTTCTCCCACAGAACCGTGAATGACGATGAGGTAGAGCAGCCCATCATTGACATTACGGATGACCTCGACGACAGTGTAGTTGTGATCTCCTCCCCTGCCAACGAACCCTCACCAGCGACACCGGTAGCACGTCCAAAGCGGAGGTATGAGAACCCCACGTCAGGTATAAAGCGCCCGAAATACGCGCCTGTTGCAGCAGTAATAGATCCCCAACCCTCAACCTCTTACGCAACAAGCCCCCCAGCAGCACCTCCCGCTAATATATCCCCTTATTCATCCGCCGCCCCCCGTTCTGTTAAGTCTACAATAATAGAGCCCCAACCCTCAACCTCCTACGCAACAGACCCCCCAGCAGCACCTTCCGCTAATATAAACCCTAATTCATCTGCTGCCCCCCGTTCTGTTGAGGATGGTATAACGCTCGAATTGGTGCGATCCGCAGCCCCCACCCCAGCCTTGACTAGAAATCGGTATAGAGTCAGGGTCGACCCTAGAGTCATGTATAGCAATGGAATTGAGCGCGGGTTACGCCGGGTTGTACAGCATATTATAGAGTTTGCTCTTCAGAATCGTGACGAGCGTGAATTCAGCAGACATGTGCTATATTTACAGTAATATAGTGGAGCACCAGTTTGTTGGGGATACCCAGGCACGCCTGCTGCGCATTGCTCACATCCCCAACCATAGAGGAAGGAGTTTGAGTATTACATATGACAGACCCCATTATGTGAATGTCGCAACTAATTTAATAACCAATATCACAATATATATAAGAACGATTGAGGGTGAAAACTTCCCATTCGGTAACGGGAGCTTAACAGTGAAGCTACACTTTCGACGCACTGAGTTATAATGGATAGAAAGCCTTTCACCGTCTATCGAGGGATGCGATACCAGCGCGGTAGTGGACTTGGGTCCATTTTTTCATCCATACTACGTACGGCTGTTCCTTTGCTGAAGAGGGGTGCCAGATACCTTGGAAGGAAAGCGCTACAATCAGGTATTAACACTGCAGAAGACATATTGGCCGGGGCTAAACCTAAAGAGGCTCTAAAAAAACATTTAAAGCGTACACGGGACGAAATCATCAAAGATGCAAAGAGAAAAATGCGTGGTGGCGGGAAGAAGCGGGCTGCCCGGAAGAAGGGGTCACGTGGTATTAAACGTAAAAGGCTATCAAAAAAGAAGTGCTGTAAGCGAATGAAACCTATGGTTGACCACTTTTTTGACTGATATAAGCTAAGGACATTGATCTCATGAATCATAGTTTGTTTACCACTTGTCGAGAGAGGAGTCACTATTTCGCCATGGCACGCTTCATCCACCCATGTAGTTCACAATGCTGTAAATCGGAGCTGTCCCTTTTTGAGCTACCTCCAACCCAAGTTTCTATTGAGCACAGTGACTTTATTACAATTAACCCTTTAAACACAATTAGTTCCCCGAGTGCACCTATAGAATTCGTGATACCCAGCTCAGGCCCTTACTTTTTTGATCCAAGCTGTGTGCACATGTACGCTAAGCTACGTATAGCCCATTCTGATGGAACGGTCTGCGATGACAAATATGCTGTATACCCTGAAACAAACTTTCTGCACTCCATATTCAACCAGTGTGACGTATATTTAAATCAGACCAACATATCGGCAGGCACGGGGTACTATCATCTACGAGCCTATCTGGAAAATGTCCTCAACTTTTCCAAAGAAGCGAAGGCTACCTTTTTAAGTGCGGAGGGATATTATCAAACTAAAGATGAAAATAGTATAAAGGACAAATTTAAAAATTCTAAAAAGAAAATATACGAGTGTTTTGGACGGTTGCACACAGATTTCACTTTCCAGGAGAAGTTGCTTGTGAACGGGGTGGATATGAAAATAAAGCTCACCCGCACGAGTCCTGAGATCTGCTTAAATCTGGATGCGGATCAAGAAGAGGGTGCAAAGCCCGTTGTGGTTCACATTATGGACACATACCTCCGCGTACGGCGAGTGAAATTAAGTTCACCAAAACAACTAGAAATTGAGAAAAATTTACTAAACGCTACAGTGAAATATCCTATTAACAGAGTGCAGATCAAACTATATACGGTTCCTGCAGGGTTGGCATCGAAGCAGATAGAAAACATTGCCCTGGGAAATCTTCCTAAAAGGATATTAATCGGCATGCAGGACCACGCTTCGGTGAATGGAAAATATAAAAGAGTGCCTTTAAATTCGAGAATTTCGGACTTAAAAATATAACTCTATACGTTAATGGCACTGCTTTGGGTGGAACAATGGGTACGGACTATTCATCAGACGCTGTGTTACCTCTTTGTGCCAGAGCCTATAGTAATCTGACCCATATTGCAGGTGATTGTGATGAGCTTGGTAATGGGGTAACGCAGGAAGAATTCATTGATCAATTTAACCTTTACCGTTTGACATTACACCTGACTTATCTGCTAGCGTAAATACCCATTTAACCCCACAGCAGAGCGGAAACATCTCAGTGCGGCTGGAATTCGCCAAGCCTATAGACGCTCCTATTAGTGTACTAGTATATCTCGAATCGCAAGCCCTAATAGAAGTAGATAGATTTAGGAGCGTTATCACTGACTTTTAAAATGGATGCTAATACACTTCAGAAAGTAATGGAGCGAGTCACACGTTCCAAATTTATCGGCGTGTTTGCGAAGAATGAAACATTGAGTTTGCCAAGTACGCGAGAATGCGGTAGTCTTATTGTGAACACAGACATCATCGGTAATGAAGGGATTCACTGGATCGCTGTCTATTTTAAAAATAGACAGCGCCTGTACTATTTTGATTCACTCGGTACTCAACCCTGGAGTGACCCTATTATTGTAAAATTTCTCGCTCAGTTACATATTCCCGAAGTTGTATGGACCCATTTCGCATGCAAGGATATTTTACTAATGTTTGCGGAATGTACTGCGTCTCATTTCTCATGCATATGTCAAATGATAAAGAATTTATAAATTTTTTAAATTTATTTGACCCGTGTCACACTCGCCGAAACGATGAAATGGTATGCAGACAGATAAAAAACCGTTTTCCAATTGTACGTACTCGTTGTATATTATAATGTTTTTGTTCGTATATTTGTAACGATATATTCTGTAGTTGTTTATTGTACTGATTTCTTTCATTTAATAAATTTATGAAAATATATTGTGTCTTCTTATCCCAAAAAGATCGAAAAACACTTACATTATTTCGGTGTGACATTGTTGACTGATCAGTATATCCTCCCTATTCCGAGATTCTTCAAAAGATTGTATAACACGTGTCAAATCCTCATCGGACCTTAAAGGAATAATGTTCATTCTTTTAAAACATATACAGAGTATACAGACAGATCCCCATTATGTGAAGATATCTTTGGTTCGAGGAATAACATTGAATGCCATAAAAAATTTCGATTTTAGCATAATGGGGATAACCAAATAACATTGATTGCCATAAAAAATTTTTGGCGAGTATCTATTTGACGAGATACTACAACTCTCCATATATATATAAAAACGAATTATAGACACTTACATTTCTATGGTAGTCCCTTGCGTCGGGTTGTAAGGAGCGTCACTGCAAATATCTTCAATGGTTTGCGTTGGAAATAATTCGCCACGGTCAATCGCATTGAAAAGACTAATTGCGGTTAATGCTGCAGTATCACTTTCTTCATACAATTCCGGGGAGACGTACAGGTCCATGGTGGAGGATGTGTGACATTGCTGACTGTTCAGTATATCCCCGTATTCCGAGATTCTTCAAAAGATTGTATAACACGTGTCAAATCCTCATCGGACCTTAAAGGAATAATGTTCATTCTTTTAAAACATATACAGAGTATACAGACAGATCCCCATTATGTGAAGATATCTTTGGTTCGAGGAATAACATTGATTGCCATAAAAAATTTCGATTTTAGCATAATGGGGATAACCAAATAACATTGATTGACATAAAAATTTTTGGCGAGTATCTATTTGACGAGATACTACACCCCATCCATATATATATAAAATCTAATTATAGACACTTACATTTCTATGGTAGTCCCTTGCGTCGGATTGTAAGGAGCGTCACTGCAAATATCTTCACGGTTTGCGTTGAAAATAAATCGTCACGGTCAATCGCGTTAAAAAGATTAATTGCGGTTAATGCTGCAGCGTCACTTTCTTCATACAAGTCTGGGGAGACGTACAGGTCCATGGTGGAGGGAATGATTATTCACTGACGCGAAAATAGCTACTGTTACTCCCAACTGAAAAATATCCCCTTTTATATGCACAATCGCCAAGCTCCGCCCAAAAGACCAGATGTTCGTCGTGATTGGCTGCAGATGTAGCTGAGTGGAGCTATGACGTGTACCAATCCGCTATAACGGGACCGGACGAGTAACATATATATAAAATCGTGTTTCTTGAATTATAGGCACTTACATTTCTATGGTAGTCCCTTATATTATATTTTTACTTACAAGATAATAGTATTCTTTTCTTGTGTTAACATAATTGTTAACTTATTTTATAATAAAGAAATATAGCCTAATTATATTTTTAAAATAGCATTCAGTTTCCACATTAAACTGTGGATCTAAGGTGACGTGAAACTTTATCCGTTGTCACTCTTCGAGCTAGTTGTTATTATTAATAAAGAGAAAATCATGCATGCTTTTTGGTCATACTACTGACTCGTTTCAAATGATGCATTAACATGCTTTTCGGTCATACTACTGACTCGTCAAACGATGCATTAACATGCTTTTCGGTCATACTACTGACTCGTCAAATGATGCATTAACATGCTTTTCAGTCATACTACTGACTCGGGGTCAAATGATGCATTAACATGTTTTTCGGTCATACTACTGACTCGTCAAATGATGCATTAACACGTTTCCGGGCATACTACTGACTGCCTCGGGTCAAATGATCCTGTTATTTTAAATCCGGTTCAATAATCCTGTTATGTTGAAATGTGGAAGAGTAAGCTACGACCCCCATCGACGAGATGTATTTCTGAATCCATGTTAAACTGGAGGTCTAAGGTATGTTGAAAAGCTTACCAATTCGGCGAGAAAGAGTTGATTATTATTGCTACATAGAAAAAATCGTGCATTACGATGTTTTTCGGGCATACTACTGACTGCCTCGGGTCAAATGATCCTGTTATTTTAAATCCGGTTCAATAATCCTGTTATGTTGAAATGTGGAAGAGTAAGCAACGACCCTCATCGACGAGATGTATTTCTGAATCCATGTTAAACTGGAGGTCTAAGGTCGGGTGAAAAGCTTACCAATTCGGCGAGAAAGAGTTAATTATTATTGCTCCATAGAAAAAATCGTGCATTACGATGTTTTTCGGGCATACTACTGACAGCCTCGGGTCAAATGATCCTGTTATTTTAAATAGATTTTTTATAGTTTCCGGTTTTTGTTTTTACTTACATGTTATTAGTGTCATCCCTGCATGACATCAGTAAGTACGATACACTCCTAAACAAAGAGGTATGGTAGGGGTAAGTACAGTAGGTAATTTTACGGCCACATATTTTTTGGAAAAGTCGGAAATCACGCCAACGATCCCTGCCTGTCCGAAAGTTGATGACATGGGGAAATTGCTCTACAGCCTAACCTAGAGTACGCCTGACGTGGCAGAAGACTCACCCTGACTGACATAACATAATATGGGTATGGTTTTCGATTTGGATTTCCTTTCTCACTAGAAACAAACTCTGCCATTTTAAGGGTGGTATACTACTGCAGCACTATAAATGTTATAGTTTAATTGAAGAGGCTAACCTTCTTATTTACATCTTCGTATTTGCGTCTTGGCAACTAAGATTTTATTTAGTTGGTTGTTCATTCGAACAGTTATAACGTCGAATAATTGTTGCTTCGAACAACTGTTTTTCGAACTATGGTTTTCGAACAATTGTGCTCGAACAATTGTGTTCGAACACAATGGCAAAAGATACAAGCATATCCCGTTATTTGAACAAAACTCTCTCTCTCTCTCTCTCTCTATATATATATATATATATATATATATATATATATATAATTGTGGGCATATCTAAGAAATGGAGTCGAGAGAGGTTTTGTTCAAGCTGTCTAGGAGAAAGGTAATTATGGTCAGAAAAAAAATCGCCTCTGGCAATAGGTGAACCGATTTGACCAGATTCTCGGAATACCTTTCCTCTAGCGGATTGTATTTTGGATAATTTCAACTTTTAATTGAATTGTTTCGTAAATTTTCATATTGTTTCGTTGTTCAAATATTTATAATAAAAATTAAGTATGTAAAATTATTTATTTAATAAACAGAATTTAATTGGATTCATCCCAACGTCAGACCATTACTTTGGTCTTATATAATTATTTTAGGAGAATTTAATAAACATAATATTAAAGTACATTTCTTTCTCATTAAAATGATGCATAATAATATATATCTAGCAAGAACAATCCGATCATTGCAAAAAAAACTGGAAAGATATGCAATTCCAGGTTTAATAATAATAAAGATTGAGTGTGTAAAAATTATTTATTTAATAAACAGAATTTAATTGGATTAACTACCGTCATATATATTGTGGTACACAATGAATGATTAATATATGGTTTTCTGGGACACATGGCGCTATCTGGAATACATTGCGCTATCTGGCAACTCAGCCAGAATAGAGGTTTATAAAAGACCGAGAGACGACTGACGGAGTCATTCAAGCTCGGCTCCCAGCCGAGCAAGGACCTCTGGTCCTTCTCTTTCTGGCCCTTTGGGAAAACCCCTTAGAGGCCTCTTAGGTTAGGTAAACGAAAATAACTTGGGGGAGAACTCCGCCTCCAAGTTGCATGCCTTGCAATCAAAGGCCACTACTCTCTCTCTCTCTCTCTCCTTCAGGTGTCTCTCTCTCCTTCAGGTCTCTCTCTCTCTCTCCTTCAGGTGTACCCCACCCCCTTGGCTCAGTCAACTGGCTGATTCAGCCAACTGGCTGATTAGGAGCCTATAAAACAACGCCTACTCGGCTGAAGTCTTAATATGCACTTGGCTCCTGCCAGGTGAACACCTCTCCTCCTTTCTCTCCTTCTTTCTGGTCCTTTGGGGGGAATAGCTTGGGGGAGAACTCCGCCTCCAAGTTGCATGCCCCTTGCAACCCCGGTTGGCAACAAAGGGCCCTTTGGGGTATTTCTTTTTCTTTTTTCTTTTTTGTGCAACACCCCCTTGCAACAACCCCACCCCCCTTTGCAACAACCCCACCCCCATTTGCAACATTACATAATAACTTGCAACATTCTTGCACTCTCCCCTTTTGAGGCTATACTACTAATGTACTTCATTTTTCAACGTTGAAAATTGAGATACACCTCATTATTCAACGTTGAAAAATGAGGTGCACCTCATTATTCAACGTTGAATAATGAGGTGTACCTCATTTTTCAACGTTACACCTGCCGTTTCATTAAACCTTATGTTAAAGATGTGTCAACCATACTGAAGGAGGACATAGTCATGTGCTTACCCAAACATACCACTTCTGGTGGCACTTAAAGAATTGCATCTATGATGCATTGCGCAGTTGATCTCTCAAAGTACAATCGTCAGTGAAGATCTCAAGGATGACCTCGACCAAAAAAAAATTTTTAAACTAATTATTTTCTACGTGGTCTTAATTAGAAGATTGTAATGTTTTGTTGCATTATTAACACATTCATGTATATTGTTATAATGATCTTACAATACATGATATTACAATTAGTTCCCTGTTACAATATAAGATGTTGCAATTAGTTACATGTTATATAGTACATGATGTTAAAATCAAATTTTATTTCATGTTTCAAAGTACCCCACTACATAGTTCAAGGTGCCCCACGAGTGGGGTACCTTGAATCACTTTAAAGTAAATTTTATGAACAAAAAATATACAAGAAATTATTTTTCCAACTTTATTTAACTGGAGGTTTAGCTTGCAGGTTTACTAAAATAAATAATGGTCTACAAATTATGTCTGTCTCCTAAATTCCTTTTGTAGTACAACCGTGTTTCTAAAAAGTGGCTCAATGTACCCGACTCTCCCCTACTGTACCTTGTGGTACTGAGCTGCGTACTTCTGATGATGATATACCTTGAATTCTGACGACCTGTATTCGTTCTCTGAGGAAGTTATAGATCCAATTTCCCACTTTGCCTGTTATTCCCATGTTTCATTTTATGTGCTATTATACCACGATCGCACTTGTCGAAAGCTTTAACAAAATCCGTGTATATGCCATCGTAGTTTTCATTGCCTTCAAGTGCATCTAGGATATTGTTATAGTACTCTACAAGTTGTGATAGGCATGATCTTCCTGATCGGAATCCGTGCTGATTTTCGTTGAATCTTTTCAGTGTCTCCAAGAAGTCATAGATTTTCTCTCTGACTATTCTTTCAAATATTTTGGTGAGGTGGGATGTCAATGACACTGGATTATAGTTCTTTGCTTGAGATCTATACCCTCCTTTATATATAGGGACAATGTTCACGCTTTTCAAGATGCTCGGTACTTCCCCAGTGTCGCGGGATCTTCTCCATATCCAGTATAAGTGTGTAGCTATTTCATTTTTACAGTTTTTAATCAATAGTGTGTTCCATTTGTCCGGACCTGCAGCTGAATGTGATGCCATTTGTCCTCTTTCTCTCGCCTACATCTTCTGGGTTAAAATCCTTGCAATATCTCTTCGAAGAATGCATCTATGTCAGGTATCGCTTTGTCACTTTTTGGGGTACTGAAAACCGATTCATACTGGGCTCAGTAGTATGCATGCAAAAATGTCGAGTGCAATGCAATTGCATGCAACATTGCACCTTGAACATAATGTGAAAGACAGTTTAAACCTCCCCAACCCCAAATATCATATATATATATATATATATATATATATATATATATATATATATATATAATGTATGTATGTGGGTGTGTATGCATGTATAGAAAAGACAAAGCTTCTTATATATATATATGAATTGTATATATATGTAGCGGAGGGCCAGGTTTAGACCCGCAAAAGGAGGGTAGCCTAAAATAAAACACAAGGAGATAGAGAAGACCCATCCATTCGTAGCCGTCGCGCATCACATTATGGTGTCTTCTGCATCACAGCCATCTGGCCTAGAAGGCAGCCATTCATAAACGGCTCACGACCAGTCATATAAGACGTACAAAATTATTTCCTTGTACGTACATATAAAGGAGAATTAGCACCGCTTTGCCTCAAAAAACACACACGCACATCGTATATGACGTACACACGTAAAGGAGAATTAACGCAGTTCTATCTAAAAAGAAATACACGCGACCAAGCCTTCCTTAGAATACTTCAAAATTCCCTTCATACATAGCCCCATCTCAAAAAATAACAAAACACATGCACATAATTTACACATGTAAAAGAGAATTAACGCAATTCTATTATAACAAAATAGATGCGAACAAGCATTCTTCACAAACACCTTCAGGTTAATATGTTTTAAATGACATGGGCTGGACCTGTAAATCAAAATAACTTTTTATGAGGTAGTTTTAGTCGCTTTATTCAAATTTGTCAGTTTTTGTGCAAATGCATATTAATGGTGAAAATTATGATACTAACAATATATATATATATATATATACACTCATTTTTGGTCCAACGAGTATAATTTTGGGCTATTTTTTCGCTACTCTGCGACTTAATTAGTTTGTTGGTTTCTGTTCTGGCTATTTTTTTTCTAATTGGGTTCAGTTTGGTGGTGTTTGTGATAGAATTATGACGTGCCGGTCGTATGGTTTCGAGTGCCGTCGTATGGTTTCGACTTTGAGAACTTGATTCTTCATATGCCCTAGATGAAGACAAAGCAATGGATGTTTTTATCAATTACTGCGTTATTTTCTCATCCTTAATTTGCCTGAAATGTGACAGTGAGTGCCTAATACGAAAAGATCAGAAGATATTTAGGTGAAATAACCAATATTAACCTGTTAGGTTAATTGAATGCCCGGTTAGGTTAATTGAATGCCCGGTTAGGTTAATTGAATGCCAGGTTAGGTCAACTGAATGCCTGATTAGGTTAATTGAATGCTCGGTTAGGTTAACTGTACGCCCTTCATGATTGGTAAGGTTAAGTCGTGATGTTTTTGTTAGTTTAAATGAAAATGACGAGAGCAAACTTTTCTGGTTAATTTTGAGGTGTTTTGCACGTTTCCTGTGGTAATGCGTCGTTTACGAGATCTCGTAACATGAACATGTTAGGTTATGCTTTATTGTATAAAATGCAGTCAAAAATACATTTTTCAAGTGTATTTTGGTGTGCTTTGTTCGAAAATGACCTTCATTTCTTGTGCAAATGAACTGAAATATAGTTGTCATTGCATGGCCCAAACACGTATTTCTGTTCATTTGCATAAGAAATGAAGGTTGTATTTGAACAGAGCACACCAAAATACACTAGAAAAATGTATTTTTTATTTTAACTTCAGGCCATGTCATTTGCGACATAATTACCCACCTTCATACATCGCCCCATCTCAAAAATAAAATACATGCGAGCATGCCACACTTCACAACCACACACCTCCCAACCATAGATAATATTATTACACCACCACCCATTAGACCAGTAAAGTCTCAAAAAACGGCACAGATAATAGACAAAGCTATTTATCAGCTCAGACGGAATGCCATTACGAGTTCAGCAATGTGATGTATTGGTATCCTCTCTGTTCTTTCAAACAAAAACTGAAACACGGTAAACCAAATTTAAAGCAAAAACAAATTTTTCGTCTTTAAATCTTTAAATCTTATTATAAAAAATATTCATTTAATTTTATAATAAAACTAGATTTTATTTTTAGGGTAACTTATTTATTTTTCTCCTTTTACCCCGCACTAAAGATTCTATCATACTGCCAATTATTTGAAACAAGTTTTGTATTAATATATAAAAATATTATTACTTCTAAGCATATTATAAAAAAATATTAATTTAATTTTAAACCAGATTTTAGTTTTAGGGCTAACTTATTAATTTTATATAAAAATATCCTATTTTTGGACGGAGCCTGTGTTTCACTATATAAAAGGTCAGCGAGCAGCAAACACTTTATTTCAGACCTTAAATAGAGGGCAATATATATAGTGGATATATATAAATACACTTCTTTAATTTCTTTAGAGGTTGCAACACAAATGTAAAAATAGAATATTAACTGTCCATTCTTTTACCAGACAAATCTGGCAACCTTCTCAGCAGCTGGTGTGAAAGTTGCCAGCGAGGCCTTTAAACCAATAATATATTTCTAAATTTTATTTATAAAGAGACGGAAATTTATTTATATGCTAATGAATTTGTGTAAATCATTTTAGATACATGGGATGGCTATAATTTACCTATTTACTGTAGGTTTAGTTTATATTACATCCTTTAAGCAGTTTCCCAACAGCTGGCGGAAAATTTGTCAGCTGCATCAATACACAGTCCCCATCTAATAACTTTACTTAATATCTACAGTTATTTCCGCAAAGCGAAATTATATATATTATCTCTCTTTCTCTCTCATATATATCCTCTCTACCTGCTAGTTCATTTGTATAAGAGAATAACTTACCTTCATGACAACGTACACTTGTTTTAGACCAACTTAATTGGAATTACCTGTTTGACAAAGATTATGACCCCTTATGCGAACTAATTACTGAACAATTATACGCGGAAAATATCCTATTTTTGGACGGAGTCTGTATTTTATTGTATAAAAAGTCGGCGAACAGCAAACACTATTTTAGACCATAAATACAGGGAAAATATATAAATACATTTCTTTAATTTCTTTAGTAGGTTGCAACACGAATGCAAGAACAGAATATTAACTGTCCATTCTTTTACCAGACAAATCTGGCAACCTTATCAGCAGCTGGTGTGAAAGTTGCCAGCGAGGCCTTTAAACCAATAATATATTTCTAAACTTTCTTTATAAAGAGAAGGAAATTTATTTATATGCTAATGAATTTATGTAAATCATTTTAGATACATGGGATGGCTATAATTTACCTGTTTACTGTAGGTTTAGTTTATATTACATCCTTTAAGCAGTTTCCCAACAGCTGGCGGAAAAGTTACCACATACATCAATACACAGTACCCATTTAATAACTTTATTTATTATGTACAGTTATTTACACGTACCAAATCATTTTAGATACATAGACTTGTAAAATTTACTAAATTTTACCTACAGAAAGCTGTAAGCATTTTATTCAACAAGCTGATGACTTGAAGGGTCATTGAATAAATAAATATACACACACAACACACACACATATGTAAAAATGAACAATGAATAATTCCTACATTCATATAATTCTTATATTCATTCATATAATTCTTATGTTCAATTTTATACTTCGTATATTTATATAGTCCTTATATTCTTATTCATATATTCATTTTGACATATAAAGTCCAAAATCGTATAACGCTGACACGAGTTTGGATAAATTTTTTATTTGCTTTCTATTTTATAATTGGTGAATTATTCCTTTTTAAACTACTTAATCATTTAATATAAAGTCCAAAATCGAATAAAGCTGACACGATTTTGGATAATTTTTTTTGTTTGTTTTTTTATTTTATAATTGGTGAATTATTTCTTTGTAAACTACTTAATCATTTTTTTTAGATTTAGTAATCTTGTTAAATTCTGCAATGTTCATTTCTTGTATACATTCTCTCTTCATTGTAAAAGATGACGTCATGTCCTGCTTAACGTTTTGAATCTTAAGCATTTAATTTTTGCTCGTGTGCATGTTTGATTGTAATTCATGATAGAAGACATATTTCAATTTCCATTTTTAGTTAACTCGGCAGATTATGATAACATCAATCTGTCAATATGCGGTTTAAAATAAAAATATGGCTTCTCTTGCTTCTCAGTCTGGACATTGCTACAGCAAAAATATTGTTTTGTCTTTAAATGTTTTGCAAAGTAAATCAGCCTATTGAGAATAAAAACAAAAACAGATCAGCATTAAATAATAATGATGTCAGTAAAAAATTCAGTATAAAAGCCCATAAAATTTCTCCAATGTTCATTCTGAATTGGCTGATCTAACTTAGAGGCTCAGCATTACTTGTAATATTTTAGCAGTAAAACTACAGTAAGAAAAAAATCTTTGTCTTCTCCTTCGAGCCTTGCTCTCTTCAGAGAACTTAGTCTTAATTAAATAGAGAAAAATAATTTCCCGATACGTTACAAGAAGAATCGGGGAACCTTCAGAGAATTTAGTAAGCTTCACAGAATCCTCCGATCTACTACAAGAAGAAATCGGAGAGTAGTATAGAAGAAACTACTGCGATTCCCTATACCAGGGGTGGGGAACCTGCGGCCTTTTGGGGTACTAGTTGCGGCCTTCTGCCTATTTGACATTCAGAATTCATACCGTACGATAATGGACAGCAACTGATACCCGCTTTAGGCTATTTCATTAGATCATGGTTTCAGCTTCACTGTTTCTTACACATACAAGCCTTCTTTATGGCTTGAACAATAGGAAATATGGCAACGTTGCCAGTTGAAACTGGCAGAGTTGCCTTACGGCTTACGCCCTTACCTACCAACGATCAACTCGACTGGCTGACTGGATGACAGTTACTGACGATTCTCCGATAGTGACACGCACGCTTGTTTCCTTTAAAACTGTAAATCTTGGATCAATTCGTGTACCATTTTATTTAAAAATCTTCTGGTACCCCAATCATGTCAAAAAAAAATTAAAGGAAGAGAACAGAGTATTCCATGAAGAATGGGAATTGCAGTATTTCATAGTTACTGAGAAAGATAAAATGATGTGTTTTGCTCTGCAACGCCATAATTGCAACAGTGAAGAAACACAATGCATATCAGCATTATGCAACTCATAAGAACCACAAGTATGCTATATTGGAAGAAGAACCACGAAAGTTTGCACTTACGAAGATGAAACTTCAAAAGCAGCAACAACAGCAAGTATTTAAAACGATGTCAGGCCTAAGGACTGAAATCACTGAAGCAACTTATAAAGTAGCATATATACTTGGAAAAAGAGGTAAGCCATATAGTGATGTGGAAATCATAAAAGAATGCATTGTTGAAGTTGTAGCCCCTTTAGATTCAGACAAGGTTAACAAATACAAACAACTACCTCTTTCAAGAAGGACCATAACTGATCGGCAACATGAATTAGCCCTCAATGTAACTGAACAACTTCATACAATATGCCAAAGCGAAAATACTTATTATTCGATTACTTGGATGAGTCCACTGATATTACTGACTCAGCGCAAGTGTCATTTTTTATTCGTGTTATAACTGCAGATTTTCAATGCTACGAGGAGTTACTGGCTTTGGGTACCCTTACGGGGAAGACACGTGGAATTGACGTTTTGTCTCTCTTCAAAGAAAATGCCGTGAAGCTAAACTGAATTTATGTAATTTAGTAAGTGTATGCACAGATGTGCACTTTCCATGAGAGGAAAATGTGCAGGATTTGTTGTACTACTACAAAAAGAACTGCCAAATCCAGATAGCTTGATTTCCTTTCACTGTATTTGGCATCAACAGAATCTCTGTGCCAAATCTACTGTTTTAAGTGACATATTAAGTAAAGTTATACGTATTGTGAACTACATTAGAACAAATGCATCACGACATCTCGCAATATGCTTATGCTTGATGATGAAACATTCAGTGTGGATCTTCCGTATCATTCTAAAGTGCGCTGGTTGTCACAAGGGCAAGTCTTTGAAAAACTTTTGTCTTGCGAAAACAAATCACAAGATTTTCTGAGGAACTCAATGAACCATGTGAATTGTCAAAAAAGGATTTCTGCAGAAATGCTGCATTTTTGTGTGACGTAATGTCAAGCAAAATTACCTGAATATTTCTTTGCAAGGTAAAACTAAATCCATATATGAAATGTGGCAAAAAATCCAGGCTTTTCGGAGGAAGCTGCGCTTTTCCAAAACTATCCTTACCCGATCGAAACTTTCAGCTGAACACTTCCCTGAACTGGCAAATGTAATTGATGAAGAAGATACAAGCAAATCATTAAGGGAATGCGATGGAAAGAATACACAGCTGTCCTAGACTCCCTAATTGAAGAATACGATGAAAGATTTGAAGATTTTGAGAAACATGACTTCACACTGAAACTAGCTTTCCAACCACACCTGGTTGGTGTCTCCAAGGCACCTGAAGATTTACAGATGGAGTTGATTGAGCTATTAGAAGATAATATCTTTAAGTCTCTATTTGATACTGAGAAGGATCCTGTTGAAATATGGAAAAATGGGGTTGAATACCCACGTCTGCGCCAACATGCTCGTCGAATGTTGCCTTCTTTCGGTACAACCTACTGTTGTGAATGAACGTTTTCATATGTGACTCAAATCAAAACGCGCTTGAGATCTCAGATGACGAATATTCACCTGGAGGACCAACTAAAACTACGGTCAACGATATTGGAACCAAATGCACGACTCCTGTCCCGCAATAAGCAGTCACAAAAAAGTCATTAAATGGTTTATCACTTTTTCACATAATATTAGTTCTATTGTTAATTATTCTCCCCCAAAAATAAATGTGCACTTGCTGAATTTTTTATTTATTATAAAAGCCCTCACGTATTATCAAGTTTGATTTAAAATTAATAAATATGTAGATTGTAGACTAAAATATGATATTTTGTTGTACTGTATATGTTAAATTCTCAGCATGCGGCCTGATAGGGTCTTGGTTAAATGAAATGCGGCCTTCCAATGAAAAAAGGTTCCCCACCCCTGCCCTATACGGTACCAGGTACTCCAGAGTAACAAATCCGTTGCTGCCACCTAACCAGAACCCCCGTCAACTTCGAACCGACCAAGACCACAGACGGAGGGGTTAACACACACACACATATATATATATATATTATATATATATATTATATATATATGAGGGGTCCCGCGTCTTAAGGTACCTAAGCGCCAAAATTAAAATTCGCCAGAAATCGCCTCCAAAGTTCAGCAGTATTCTCACAATAGTATCTGTTATTAATTGAGCTAGAACGTTAATTTTTGGCTAAATTAGAGTTCTAAGTATGCTAATGAAGATATTGATGAGTTTTTGGTAGTGATGCACCGATACCTCAATTTTTCCGATACCGATTAATCGGCCGATACAAATTTGCCGATACCGATTAATCGGCCGATACTGATTAATCGGCGTCAATTTATAAAAATTATAAGTATAACCCAATGTAACGTATATTAATTAATATTATATTATTTATTATTTACTTTAATAAAAACTTATTACTTAATTAGCGATGTGAGCTTGTTTTTTGTTTTTTAATTAAAGTTTTTTATTGATACTCCAAAATATTATTCACTGAGAACATTCGAGAATTTTCTTTTTTCTTAGTTTTAAGAGAGTTTTAGATTGTTTTACAGCTTTTTATAGAATTCTAGAATATTTCAGAACCTTATGGAACTTTCTAGAATGTCTTAGAATATTCTAGACGATTCCAGAACATTCTGGAATACTCCGAATTTGGGAGAAAATAATACCTATATAAAGGATGGCAAATTATTTCCTTCGTTAGTTGTGGTTGTGTATAGCAAAAGCAAGTATCTACATGTGATTGTGATATTGTCTGTCAACAGAAAATGAACAACAGCTAACTACAATCTGCAAAATGGCCAAAAAATATCTGTGCGCTAGTCCCTCTTCAGTTTATAGTGAAAGATTGTTCAGCACAGGAGGAAATATCTACGAATCCAAGAGAAACAAATTAACGCCCGCACATGGGAAACAATTGGCATTAATTCATTGTAACATGAAATTTTTAAAATAAAAATAATAAAAAATTTCCAACACTTCAAGCAGCTGTAAGGAATATATTGAATAAATAAAACATTTTTAAAAAGTTAATTTTTAGTTGTTAAGGAACATATTTTTATATGAAGATAGCTACCATAGCTAGCTACTTTGAAGAATTTGATTGTTTTTAACCAGGATGTGTGTTTTCAATAAAGCTTCATTTCGGTGTTGTCTTAATCATTTATGTTTGGTTAATGAAGTTTATTTCGGTTGAAATAAGGTAGTTTTTTGCTAAAAATTTTGTCTTCTATACATGATGCGACTCAGTGTAAAATGATTTTGATGTTCCTAACTGCTGGATTTAAAAAAAGAGACACAAAAGGTTAAAGTTTTGTGATTTAGTGGTAAAAACTAGAAACAATTTTAATTATAGTTTTAAGAATGTCGCATCAGCAAAAAAATAATTTCCCATTTGGTGACCCAATTCGCCCCAGTCGACGCTACCTATGCCAAGCTTGCCGATACCGATTAATCGGCCGATATTAAGAAAATAATCGGCATTTAATCGGCAAAATGCCGATTAATCGGCATGCCAGGTGCCGATACCGATTAATCGGTGCACCCCTAGTTTTTTAAATAGATTTTCATATTTTATATACTGTACATCTGTTTGGAATAAAGCAAACGTATCAACAGAACGTCTGTACAATTTGGGCTTAACGTGAGGGGGACACTCACAGAAGGCCCTTTCCTCAAGATGCGACGTCTTCGTTTTTATCCTAAATGTAAAACTACGTCTCCTTTGGAGGGATCCATTTTATATATATATATATATATTATATATATATAATATATATATATATATATATATATGATGCAAACTCACAAGGAAAAAGAAAAACGATTCCAAGTCCTTTCCTGTATTCAGGGCTACACCTCGTCAGGGAGTGAAGAGAGAAGGCAAGATGCCCATAAATATATACACAACGTAGCGGAAACCAAAACAATTAGCACATACTTAAGAGTTAACGAGAGGCAAAAGGAATTTTAACAAGATATTGTCAATTTTATACATTCCCGCACTGTTATTGAAATTGTTTTTAAAATGGATAAATGCACATTCTAGAATATTTCTTTCAATTATATCTCTGTTTTCAACAAGCGCTTTAGAACTATCCCACTTGATGCTATGATTACATCTATACACATGGTTAAACAAAGCATTGGAATTATTGGCTGTTCTACACGGATATTTAATTATTTATGCTGTTTTACCCTAATATCTAACGTTTTACCCGTTTGGCCTCTATATACTGAGTTACATTGTGTACATTCGATCGAATACACACAACCAACATTATCCGGGCTATTCTTTATTAGGCGTGATTTAACAGTATTATTATACTTAAAGACTACATTGATACTAATTGCTTTAAGTAAAGTCGAAGATATTGAAAATTAACATGGTAAGGTAGGCTAAGGATATTTTTACGCTCAAATTCCTTTACAGTTACATAATAATACCTATTCTTGGCTTTCTTAAGACAGTTATCTAAAAATGAAATAGGACAACATAATTTAGTACCAATATTCATGATATTGCATAACTCGGAATCTAAAAATTCAGGACTGACAACTCTCAACGCTCTAAGAAACATAGCAGAGAAAATAGAGGATTTAATCGAGGGATGATGGTCAGAATAAAAATGCACATAAGAATTATTTTTAGTAGGCTTGCGATAGACTTCAAATTTGAACTGATTAGAGCATCTCCAAATTTGTAGATCTAGAAAAGATAAGCTCCCATCATTTTCGTTTTCAAATGTGAACTTAATAGGTGGGACTAAATTGTTGAGCCTACCAAGAAATAAGTCAACATCCAAATTATTAGGCCAAAGGCATAAAATATCATCTATATACCTGTACCAAACCAGGTTATAATTAACAATCGTAGGCAAAATTCTACTTTCAAAAAATTCCATATATACTGTAAGTTAGCTAGTACAGGTGAAAGTGGATTTCCCATAGCCAATCCAAACGACAAAGCATAAAACTTATTTTCAAACTGAAATTTACAATCTTTGACACAAAGCTTAATTAACTCAATAAGAGTGTTGTGTTGAGCAGGGAAAGAATATTCAGAGATCTTATCTTTTAAAAAATCAAGTACGTCATCAACAGGGACTTTTTGTGAATAACGAGCATACATCAAAACTTACCAATTTGAAATTAGGGTCATTAGGAAACTTCAGTTTGTCAATAAGATCCATGCTATTTGCAATATGTGACTTAGAAATAGAGCCAACTAACGGCGTTAATAAACTAACTAACCATTTAGATAGCTTATAGGTTACGGAGCCTACTGAGCTAACAATAGGCCTCATGGGATTATTAACTTTGTCTGTGAGTATATATATATATATATATATATGAAAATTATTTCACGAAGGTAACACGTGAAAAATATTTATGATGAATAAAACCACGAAGGAAAGGAAACACAAAATGGTGCTCAAGCGCTTTCGTCTAATGACATCCTCAGGAACACTGAAGTATATAAAAAGGTTAAGCCTATATATAGGTTACAGAAAGAAAAAAGAAAAATAAATAACATACATACACACACACACACATATATATATACATATATATACATACATATCTATATATACAAATACATACATACATACATACATACATATATATACAATAAACAGAGAAGTAAAAATAATAAAAAATAAAAATTAAAACCTTAAAGGATTACCAATGAGGCGTACAGATTGTAAGGAAAAATATCGATTTTTAGCACAAGATCAAATGGATTATAAAGATACAAATTTATACTGGGACTCTGCCGGGTTTTAACACAATGCTGCCTATGGTCAGGTTTCGATATATAAAAAAAAAATAAAAAATAAAATGCAAATTAAAAGTTAATCGATTTTTAGCACAAGATCAAATGGATTATAAAAATACAAATTTATACTAGAACTCTGTCCGGGTTTTAACACATTTCTGCCTATGGTCAGGTTTCGATATATATAAAAAAAAAAATAAAATGCAAATTAAAAGTTAATAAAGTAGAAGACAAGTTTACCAAAGATTTAATGTAAAGCAGACTTAGATAAGAAGTGTAAAACATTAAATCTTTGGTAAACTTGTCTTCTACTTTATTAACTTTTAATTTGCATTTTATTTTTTTTTTTATATATATCGAAACCTGACCATAGGCAGAAATGTGTTAAAACCCGGACAGAGTTCTAGTATAAATTTGTATTTTTATAATCCATTTGATCTTGTGCTAAAAATCGATTAACTTTTAATTTGCATTTTATTTTTATTTATTTTTTTTATTTATATCGAAACCTGACCATAGGCAGCATTGTGTTAAAACCCGGCAGAGTCCCAGTATAAATTTGTATCTTTATAATCCATTTGATCTTGTGCTAAAAATCGATATTTTTCCTTACAATCTGTACGCCTCATTGGTAATCCTTTAAGGTTTTAATTTTTAATTTTTTATTATTTTTACTTCTCTGTTTATTGTATATATATGTATGTATGTATGTATGTATGTATTTGTATATATAGATATGTATGTATATATATGTATATACAGGGTGGGGCACGGGAACCAAGTGTTTTTGGAATAATCAGGAAAATGATATTTATTTTTGTAAAGAAAATATATTGGTAGAACAACATTCGTAAGAACATAGCATTTCATGTCATAATAATCATGTACCGAAAATTATATCTGGCATATGATGTCCTTGGCCGTCGACGCATTGTTGAAGGCGTTTACGAAAATTGGCCTCCACTCTTCCCAGCAGGTCTCTGTTGATTTGGATGATTTGTTGACGGATCGCTTCCTTCAATGCATCTAATGTACGGGGCTTGTCCTCGTAGACACGTGACTTGAGGTACCCCCATAGAAAGAAGTCACATGTGGACAAGTCAGGGGACCGAGGGGGCCATGCAATGTCACCAAATCTCGAAATGAGATGGTTGGGAAACAGGGGGCGAAGAACAGCCATTGACGCTCTGGCGGTGTGTGGCGTGGCCCCATCTTGCTGAAACCACAAATGTCGACGAGCAATACGCCTTCTTCGTAACTCAGGGATGAAAAAGGTGTTCACCATCTCAATGTAACGCCCAGATGTTATGGTAACGGTAACCCCATTTTGTTCGAAGAAATAGGGACCGATGACGCCAAACTTTCCCACCGCGCACCAAACTGTAACCTTAGGGCTATGCAGCGGTTTTTCATGGAGTTGTCGCGGATTTTCAGCAGCCTAATACCGACAGTTTTGATTGTTGACGGCCCCATTAAGGTGGAAATGGGCTTCATCACTCATTACCACCATCATGTTTTCATTCTGCTCATAAAGTGCAAGCATTTCCTGTGCAAAATTCAGTCGTTGGGGGCAATCGTTTACATTCAATTCCTGCACCATCGCTAACTTGTATGGGTGAAAATGTAATTCTTCATGCAAAATCCGTCTAACAGTACGATTGCTGATTCCGAGTGCAGCTGAATGTCTCCGAGCAGAGCGGCCTGGGCTTTGCAACATCGCTTGTCTGACCCTTTCAACGTTCTCTGGAGTACGCACAGTGCGTTGCGGCCCCTTCGGTTTTGTTTTCATTATTGAGCCTCCTGTTCGAAGATTGTTAACCCAACGTAAGATTGTGTCACGAGCGGGAACAGAGTCATTTCGATGAATGTTGAATCTGCGGCGAAACGCACGCTGAACTGCTGTCACTGACTCGCCACTCCTAACAAAATGATCATACGCGAACATGCGGTGTTCTAACGTCCACTGCTCCATGATGGCACCTGAAAGATAAAGGTGAGTGTTAGTTAAAGTTAAATGCTATGAACCCAGGAATGGAATGCTACCTACTGCACGCCCCTCCCATTCCTAATGGCCGATTACTAGCTATTCAAATAACACTTGATTCCCGTGCCCCACCCTATATATATGTGTGTGTGTGTGTATGTATGTTATTTATTTTTCTTTTTTCTTTCTGTAACCTATATATAGGCTTAACCTTTTTATATACTTCAGTGTTCCTGAGGATGTCATTAGACGAAAGCGCTTGAGCACCATTTTGTGTTTCCTTTCCTTCGTGGTTTTATTCATCATATATATATATATATATATGTGTGTGTGTGTGTGTGTGAGTATAGAGGTATGTGTGTGTATATATATATGTGTGTGTGTGTGTGTGTGTGTGTGTGTGTGTGTGTGTGTGTGTATATATATGAAAATTATTTCACGAAAGTAACACGTGAAAAATATTTATGATGAATAAAACCACGAAGGAAAGGAAACACAGAATGGTGCTCAAGCGCTTTCGTCTAATGAGCACCATTCTGTTTCCTTTCCTTCGTGGTTTTATTCATCGTGTATATATATATATATATATATATATATATATATATAATATATATATGTCAACAGAAGGATCAACACAACGGCAAACATTTTCATTTATTTGTACTTCAGACGTTTCGACAAATCTTTTGTCATCATCAGTGAATTAAGTCTTAAAACCTTAAAACAAAAGTAAAAAGTGAAAAGTGAAAATTACATCAATACAATATTAAAACCATTAAAATTAAAACCTTAAAGCAAAATGAAAATTGCATCAATACAAAATTAAAATCATTTAAATTTCATCACTATAAAAACTAAAATTAAATTAAATTACCTCAATAGATAAATACACAATGTTTACATCCACCTCCATACTTGGCAAAGCCTAAGAGAACACTGGATGGTCAGGATTAGAAAGGGTATGTCTATGAGAATCGGTTGGTTAGTTAAAAGAGCTGTAATTTGTAGGATGAGCTATTATTATTAAGGGAGGGTTTGTTTCTATAGATGTACAAAGATTCTAAAATTCGGAGTTCTGTGAGGTTATTGGATCTAGTTAAAATTTCAAACTGAGTTTTGTGAAGGGGATGGTTGTTTTCATTACTATGGTTTCTAATTGCGGATTGTGGAGGGCTACTGAGGGGACGGTTGGTACGGACTGACAAGCCCAAATGTTGAGAAAGGCGCACCTCCAGTTGGAGTTGAGTGCTGCCAATATACGCAGCCTTACACCTTACAGCTGTCGCACGTGTATTTGTAAACAACATTGGGGCATACAGTTTTGGGGAATTCATCTTTGAACTTTAAAAAATTTGATAATTTAAGTGGGTTGACGAAGGCGAATCTAAAATTTATTTGGGGATAACTAGACTTGAGCAGTTTGGACAATTCACCTCGAATACGCAATGATAAATAACCATAAAAAGGTAATTTAATATATCTGGTTTCTTTTTGTACTGTAGTTATGGGGAGTTTAGTATTAAAAGTGTTATTTAAAAATTTCTTTAATTGGTTATCGAATAGATGAGAAGGGTAGTAATTGTTAATAAAGTACTGTTTTAAAAATTTAAATTCTTCGTTTAACGAAAAGTAATCCGAACAAATACGGTAACTTCTTGTTAATAATGTTACTATAGCAATAATCTTATATTTATAAAACATACAACTTAAATAATTGGTTCCCAAGCCAGTAAAAGTTTGTTTTCGAAATAGTGAAGTATGGAACTTATTATGAGCCCGTTTAACTAAAACATCCAGGAAAGGTAAACTATTATTTGTTTCGTTTTCACATGTGTACTTAATATTACTATGTTGTTTATTAAGATAATCAAGGAAAAGTTTTACGTGTGAAGGATGGTTAAATATTAAGAAGTGTCATCCACGTATCTTCTGTAATATATGGGTTTAAAACTACTAGGACAACTTTTCAACCAAATTTCTTCGTAATGGCAAAGAAATGCATTTGCTAGTGTTGAGCTTAACGGGGAACCCATAGCTACCCCATCAATTTGGCTGTAAAGGTTGCTATTAAATAAGAATTCCCCAAAACTGTATGCCCCAATGTTGTTTACAAATACACGTGCAACAGCTGTAAGGCTGCGTATATTGGCAGCACTCAACTCCAACTGGAGGTGCGCCTTTCTCAACATTTGGGCTTGTCAGTCCGTACCAACCGTCCCCTCAGTAGCCCTCCACAATCCGCAATTAGAAACCATAGTAATGAAAACAACCATCCCCATCACAAAACTCAGTATGAAATTTTAACTAGATCCAATAACCTCACAGAACTCCGAATTTTAGAATCTTTGTACATCTATAGAAACAAACCCTCCCTTAATAGCTCATCCTACAAATTACAGCTCTTTTAACTAACCAACCGATTCTCATAGACATACCCTTTCTAATCCTCTGACAGGTTTGCCAAGTATGGAGGTGGATGTAAACATTGTGTATTTACCTATTGAGGTAATTTAATTTAATTTTAGTTTTTATAGTGATGAAATTTAAATGATTTTAATTTTGTATTGATGCAATTTTCATTTTGCTTTAAGGTTTTAATTTTAATGGTTTTAATATTGTATTGATGTAATTTTCACTTCTCACTTTTTACTTTTGTTTTAAGGTTTTAAGACTTAATTCACTGATGATGACAAAAGATTTGTCGAAACGTCTGAAGTACAAATAAATGAAAATGTTTGCCGTTGTGTTGATCCTTCTGTTCATTTGTAAGCTCCATTTCCCTAAGGAGAAGTCAATAGCTTTGATATATATATATATATACAGGGTGGGCGGAAAGTAGCTCCCTATTTTGGATTGGTAAAAAAATACGTATATTATCCATTTATTTCAGAAAAAATAATATGACAAGGTAGGCATACATGGTAGGTTTTCTCTAAAATTCAATGTGGGCTCCAACTCTTTCCACCAGCTTCTGGAGCCGCCCAGGAATGGCGTCCACTGACTTTAGCAGGAACTCCGGCGGGATGGAGGACATGACTTCCCGAATTCGGTCCTCCAGTTCTTCCAATGTCCTCGGTTTGGTGCGGTAGACTTCTTCCTTTACCCACCCCCAAAGAAAGAAGTCGCACGGTTACCGCTGAAAAACGGCAGAATCGGTTCAGTGTAACGGTGTGGTGTGGTATGACCTCAGATCAGGTTGGGGCCCGTTCCTGCTGCGCAACACCATGAATGCTGAGCGGTACCTTGCTATGTTGCGAAACGAGGTCTGGCCGGTTGTCAGCACATGGGAGAACATCGACGATCTGATATTTATGCAAGATGGCGCCCCTCCGCACTTCGCTCTTGTTGTCCGTGAGTGGCTGGATGCCCACTTCCCTGGGCGTTGGATGGGTCGTCGTGGTCCACATCAATGGCCAGCCAGGAGCCCCGACTTGACACCGTGCGACTTCTTTCTTTGGGGTGGGTAAAGGAAGAAGTCTACCGCACCAAACCGAGGACATTGGAAGAACTGGAGGACCGAATTCGGGAAGTCATGTCCTCCATCCCGCCGGAGTTCCTGCTAAAGTCAGTGGACGCCATTCCTGGGCGGCTCCAGAAGCTGGTGGAAAGAGTTGGAGCCCACATTGAATTTTAGAGAAAACCTACCATGTATGCCTACCTTTTCATATTATTTCTTCTGAAATAAATGGATAATATATGTATTTTTTTACCAATCCAAAATAGGGAGCTACTTTCCGCCCACCCTGTATATATATATACAGGGGTTAGACAAAATAATATGAACACCTTGATAAATGGCGGTTTTTATTCTTAATATGGAGTTGGTCCTCCTTTAGCGGCAATAACAGCTGCAATGCGTCGGGGAATTGATTCATACAGCTTTTGGACAGTGGCTAGAAGAATTCTGAACCATTCTTCGAGCAAACCCTGCTCCAGTTCCTCCAAAGACGCCGGCGGTGGGAATCGGCTTCTGACCTGCTGCTCCAACTGACACCACAGATGCTCGATAATGTTAAGATCCGGGGATTGTGGAGGCCAATCCAAGCGTTCTACTTCACTAACATGCTCTTCAAACCAGTTTTTAACGACCCCAGCGGTGTGGATTGGTGCATTATCATCCTGGAAGACGGCACCGCCATTGGGAAACAGCGTTTGGACCATGGGATGGACCTGGTCAGCCAATATTGACAGATAGACCTGGGCGTTAACCCTACCATGCAGTACTACAGCTGGGCCAAGAGTATTCCACGATATTGCTGCCCAAACCATCACAGATCCGCCTCCATGCTTAACGGTTGGGGTCAGGCAGTCGGGGTCATAAGCATCTTTAGGCTGTCTCCAGACGTAAACTCGACCGGAACATGGAAATAGCGTAAAGGAGGATTCGTCGGAGTAGACTACATTCTTCCACCGGTCCATTGACCAATTCTTATGGTCATTACACCATTTTCTGCGCCGCTCAATGTTGATGTGCGAAAGGAAGGGTTGGCAATTGCAGCCCTCCCATGGTATCCAGCTCCATGGAGCTCGCGACGTACAGTTCTGGTCGATACCGGGCTTGCAAGATGCTGGTTAAGCTCTGCAGTCACTTTTGGAGCTGTGGTCTGATGGTTCTTTGTCACAATGCGCTTTAGCACCCGGCGGTCTCGATCACACAGCTTCTTCTTGCGTCCACTATTGCATTTGTCGGTGCTTGTCTTTCCATGGTTTTGGTATGCAGACATGACCATAGAGACAGTTCCTCTGGATACATTGAACATCTGAGCGGTTTTCGTCACCGATGCACCAGCCATCCGCGCTCCGACAATTTGCCCTCTTTGGAAGTCTGACAGGTCTTTCATAACTGCTAATTCATAATTCACTCAGATCTGTAAAAACAACGTGAGGGTTATAACATGACGTATACACTCTCTGTTACGCATTTAAATAGGTTTGCCAGTCATTTGACCGTTTACTTTGTGTCTGAGCAGTCCGTAAAGATAACCGGTGAAATCGGCGGGTGTTCATATTATTTTGTCTAACCCCTCCGTGGCCAATGTGGGAATGCATCTTTCTTCGGTGTAAGGGCTTTCTCTGCCCTCGTGGACCATTGGACCAGTTTGGGGACCCGGCTGATCTCCTGCTTCAATTTCTTTCTTTCTCCTTTCACCCACTCTTTCTGCCTTTTTTTGTCCACCCCCCCTGCATTTGGCTTTGTTTTGGACCTTGATTTGACTCTTTCCTAGGCCCTTGGGTGTGGGAGGTGGTTGCCCTTCTTGTCGCTCTTCAACCAAACCCAAGCCCTGTCCCTGCCATTTTTCACCGCGCGTTGGATGAGAGTGGCCGTCTTTTAGGCATGGGGACTGGGTACGGGTGTATCTCCCCTGCGTGACATCTATTGGCGGTGGGACCGAGTGTGGCCACGATTCGCCTTTCCCTTGTTGGAGTCGGTGGTGGCTGGATGCGCGCGGGGGATGAAGCTTCATTTTGTTTGCTATGGCTTCTTCTCCCCCTCGGCTTACGACTACTGCTTCTCATTCTCGGACTACTCCTTCTGTCAACACTCAGGTGGTGGGGAATCAGGCCCTCGAGTCCTCTACCACTGGAAGACCGCATCCTGATGGGGTTGACCCCCCTCTGGAAGCGGTACGCTTGCACTCTCCTTTTCCGTTGCCGACCCCAGTCCGTCCCTTGAATATGCCCTTGGACATACACTCTCTGGAACAGGGGTCTCGCCCCAGCCCACCACAGCCGCCTTCGGGCAAGTCAAGTTTCACTCAAGACTTGCCCCCAAAACCCGGCTTCTTGCTCTCCCCGTATGCCCCCCTCACCCGCCGTCGGCCCACCTTCCCACGGAGAGAGCCCCACGGCGGCCGGGGAAGTCGTCTCATCGACCGTTGGACATCCCAGTCCACTTTGATTCTACAGCCTCCCTATCCCTTCCAAGTATCCACAAATTCCTGGTGATCCAGTCTACCTCTAGGTCCCTTCCGTCCAACTCTGAACGGACGTTCCAGGCGATCCGAACCCACAGCAACTCCAGCCGCTATGATGTCCGACCACAGAGGGATGGCTCCCTCCTTATAAAATCACGCTCAGCGGCAGAGACAAAAGCCCTACGCTCCCTTACAGAGGTCCTTGGATGCTGGGTGTCTGTTTCTCCACACCCTCGCCTGAACCAGAGTCAGGGCACTATTTACGCCACCCGCCTATTGTCGATCGCAGTGAACGAGCTCCTGGAGGACCTCGCACCCCAGGGTGTCACTAAGATCTATCGCTTTACATCCCCATAGGGAGGCACCCCCTCCCCCACCACGCGTCTGCTTCTTACCTTCAATACCTTAGTCCCTCCTGACCGTATTGTATGGGATATGGGAGACAGCACGTCATGCGAGTTTTCTGTCCGCCCATTCATCCCAGACCCGACCCGTTGCTTTAAATGCAACAAGTTTGGACACGTTAGCTCAGTTTGTCGGCAGCCGCACCAACTGTGTTCATTGCGGACAAATCGCTCACCCTGACAGGTGCCCCAACACACCCAAATGCTCCAATTGTGAAGGCGCACACCCCTCTTCATCCCGCGAATGCCTGTTCTTCAGGTTCGAGAAGGAGGTCGGAGGCCTGCAGGTAGCGGACTTCCTTAGCCCCCGAGATGCGCGAGACAGGGTGCGGAGTCGGGTGGTGAGGCCGTGGGTGTCTTACGCCGCTGCCCTCGGCTCTGTCATCTCGGCACGCCGCCCTGGCCTGCCGCTGAAACCCCCCTCGACCACTGCTCCCTATCCCTCCCAAAGGGAATCCTCGCAGGACCCAACGGCCTCCTGTACCTCCACCATCTCTTCTCTTCACGCACCTCGCCCGCCACAGATTCCCCAGGAGTCTGGAACCAGGACACCCAGGCCCCATCCACATCAAATCCTGCCCTCCCAGCACTCTCTGCACTCGCCCGAACCTACCGCCCGGAGCAAGTCGACGAGGCGGAGACGGCGGGGCGAGTCGCCAGACCCTCCGGCCTTTCAACGTGTCTCTCCGTCTTCCCCTAGATCTAAGAAGACGGCTCGTACCCTCACACCGCCCACTTCGTCTACAAGGACCATATCTCCCCACCGCAGAAGTCCCACCATTCTACCCCCACAGATTCTGACAATAGTTGCCGAATTACATGACCCGCCCACCACGACGAGATCCAATCTAGACAACGTCCTCTCCCCCGAGGATCCAGTGGATGCGGCCCTGGTGCAGCTACACGGTGTGGCTGAGGGGAGCTCGGCCGCGCCCATGTCTTATGGATCTGCCGTTGCCTCCTGGTGCCATTTTTTCCACCCCTCCACGAGACCACTCTGGTTCATCTCCTTCCACCCCCACAGTACCGGCCCCCCCAACATCTCCGGTCCCCTCCTTGTTACCCACCCTGAGCACGTCCTCCCTCCCACCGGCCCGGTCCTTCTGGTAACCCCTATCGCCACCCAGGGTCCGCGTAAGACCCCGGACAGGTGGGGAGGCGCCACTTTGGGAAATAAAGCGCCCGAACACAGAAGCCCACCAAGACACTTCTCACCCTCTCAGCCCACGACGTCCTCCTAGCTGCAGTGATCCACGCCTCCAGTCTCGCTCGGCCGACTCGACCCCGTAATCTCCGCGGAGATCGACTGGCCGACCGATTCCTTCTCTGGTGAACGGCAGATAGCCAGCCATGCTCCTGACCCATCCCTCACCTTCGCGAACCCCAGATCTCCCTTCACACTCCGACCTCCAAGCACCTACGCTTTTACCCATCCCCCTTCATCAACTAATGGATCCTCCGAAAACTACAGTAGTGCACTGGAACTGTAGAAGAATATTCGCGAACTATGAAGGCCTTAATTCCTTGATTGCCACTTCCCGTCCGGTGTGTGTCTGTCTCCAGGAGCTAATCCTGGGGACCAGGCCCATGCCCTGCCCTACTGGATATTCCTACATCGCCACCCCGTCTCCTACCTGCACTCGAAGGGGGGCTGCCATTTTCATACACCACGCATTCCCCTTCCACAATCTTTCTATCTGACCCCCGGTCCTTAGGACTAACGATGGACTCCTATGCGAGCCCAAATCGGTGGAAAACCACCTAGCTTCTACTTTCGCCGCCGTTTCTTCCTCTGCATTTAGTTTCCTCGTACCCGCCCCAAACAATAGTTCCTCTCCTCCATCCTTAGACAGCACCTACAACCGGTTGTTCACAATGCGTGAACTACAGGCGGCAATGGTCCCTAGACGATCCCCTTGTCCCGGCCTGGACGGTATTCCGTACAGTATGATCCAGCACATCCACCCTACCTTACAAATTTTCCTGCTAGACCTGTACGGCCGCATATGGGTAGAGGGCGCCTTCCCCTCCAGGTGGAGGGAGGCCCACGTCACCCCTATCCCCAAACCCGGCAAAGATTCCCTCGATCCCACAAACTACAGACCAATCGCCCTGACGTGTTGTGCCTGCAAAATCTTCGAAAAAATGGTCGCTATGCGACTATCGTTCTTCCTTAAAAATAGTAATTCCTTCCCGGCTACCCAGTCCGGCTTCAGACAATTTCGCTCCACCACTGATCCCCTCTTGCTCCTCAGCCGAGACATACAGGATGCCTTCGACAATGGACAGTTCGTCCTATCAATTTGTTTTGACATCCAGAAGGCCTATGACACTACCCGCCGAGCAATGATCCTTAGTCAGCTCCGACATCTAGGTCTCGTCGGAACCATGCCGATCTTCATCAGGGGCTTCCTTTCCTCCCGAACCTTTAAAGTCCGGGTGGGCTCAGTCCTCTCTGACACCTTCGTGCAGGAGGACGGGGTCCCACAGGGAAGCATCCTCAGTGTTCTATGCTTTTCCATCGTCATGAACAGTCTCAAAATGCCTTCCACCCACCATCTGTTCTTCCACCTAAGCGGATGACCTTGCGATCTACTTCGCAGGGCGGGAGCCGTCCGTCGTTCAACGGCAAATTCAGCTCGCCATCTACCTGATGGAACGGTGGGCGACGTCGGTGGGTTTCCGCCTCTATATCCACAAGTCCAAGTGTATGCTCTTCAGCAGAAGAAGACCCGCAACCCTTCCTGTTCCCTCTATCACATTATATGGCCATCCTCTTGAGGTGGTACCCTCCATGCGATTTCTCGGCGTGACTCTAGACCGACGACTCAACTGGGTTCCCCATCTCAAGCACCTGAAGCAATCCCTCCGACGTCCCTTCGCTCTCCTAGATCACCTCTCCCACACCACATGGGGCGCAGACCGACGCTCTCTCCTTCGCCTTTACACTTCCATGGTGCAATCGAAGCTGGACTATGGCAGTGTGGTATACGGTTCAGCCTCCAACGCCTGCCGCCGTATCTTGGACCCGGTCCTTAATAGAGGCTTCCGCCTCGCCACCGGTGCTTTCCACTCTTCCCCAACCTCCAGCCTTCAAGTAGATTGCAATTACCTCCCTTTCGCCCTCCGACGGGGTCTGCTCCTCATGAGCACATACCTCCGTGCACATAGGCTACCTTCTTCGCTTCTATGCGCGGCGGTTTCTGAACTCCCACCCCAGGGACGGAGCTGGCACTTCACTGAAGCGGTCCGCTCTTTCCTTGACCTTTCCAACATGCCCGCCCCCTCAGTTATCCCCATTTCATACAGCATGTACCCCCCCTGGCTCCTCACCCCTATCAAGTTTTGCAGAGACCTGTGTACCCTACCTAAGATTACCACGAGCGCTACGGTATACAGGTCACTCTTCCGAAAACACGCAACCCAACACCCAGACGCAGTCCCCATTTATACAGATGGTTCCCGCTCGGAGGCTGGTGCGGCCTCCTCAGCGGTGATACTATCCCAACCGCTTTCTCGAGGTGTCAGCCTGCCCCGCCAAGCCTCCGTCTTCTCGGCGGAACTCTTCGCGATTATGGAGGCCCTCGACATAGTGCGCACCCACTCTGCCGGCTCCTTCGTCATTTATTCAGATTCCCAAAGCGCACTTCTCTCCCTAGAGAGATTTGACACTCCTCACCCGCTCGTCTGTACCATCCAGCAAACCTTCCACTTTTTAACAGCCTTCCGACACAAGACAATCGCCTTCTGCTGGGTCCCCGCACATGTCGGCATCCAGGGTAACGAGGAGGCGGACCGCACGCAAAGAAGGCCTGCTTACTGCCGGCCTCTTCCTGACAACTCCCTTTCTCCGACATCTTCCCGACTCTCCGCTCCCACTTCCGCTCCTTATGGCAACGGGAATGGGACCAAGCCACACAAAACAAGCTCCACAATATCAAGCCACAATTAGGATACTGGGCCTCCTCATTCCACCGGTTCAGCCATAAAGAAGTTATTTTAGCCCGTCTCCGCCTAGGACACACCCGCATTACTCGTAGGCACCTTATGGATAAATCGCCAGCCCCGTTCTGCCCTACCTGCCATGCTCCTATCACGGTCGTACATCTCCTGGTCGAATGCCCAAACCTGTCCGCTCTTCGTCGCAGGTGTTTCTCTCTCTTGTTCGAAAATCCCATACCGGACCGTCTACGCAACTGACCCTTTCTCACCCCCGAGTCTACCATCCCCAACTCAGTAACACCACCCACCCACTGCCTCGCTGAGATATGTACCGCTTTCTTTAGGTACGAATCGGCAATAAATTAAAGAAAGGGAAAAAAATATATATATACGAGGGTAATTCAATAAGTATCCGCACATTTTATTTTTACAATTTTATTTTCATATCTGATCCCATCATATCTGATCCCATCATATCTAATCCCATCACAAAAGAATGTTTTTGGCTGTGTGCATAGCCAGTCATGCACCGCCTCCTTCAGGTCATCATCGCCTTGGAATCACTGACCTCTCAAAGCGTCTTTTAGTGGTCCAAACAGGTAAAAATCCGAAGGTGCCAGGTCTGGACTGTAGGCTGGATGATCGAGAGCTTCAAATTTAAGTTCTTGAAGGCATTTTCTAGTCTGTGCAGCGGTATGAGGGCGCGCATTGTCGTGTAACAGAATAACACCTTCCGACAATCTCCCTCTCCGTTTTGTGCGAATTGCTTGCTTTAACTCATTCCGAAGCATGTCAGAATACGATGCATTTGTTATTGTAGTTCCACGCTCTAGATAATGTTCAAGGATAGGCCTTCGTGTATCCCAAAACAGTGTTAGCATAACTTTACCTGTTGACGGCAGTATATAATGTTATACTGTTATAATGTTTCAGACCAACAAACACCCTAAGATCCACTCATGGCTGGTCTACCTAACTGTGTTCGTAATTATGTATTCTGCATGTCCTCCGTGGTGGCGGAGGGGACCTACAATTTTACGTGGGTTCCGAACCACAAAGCCTTAATTTTACTACCTTAAACTATACCCAATCTATCAATATATGCGTCTAATCGATTTTTAAACATGTTTATAGACGTGCAACTAATTACTTCTACCGGCAAAATATTCCACCTATTTACTATTCTATGCGTTAAAAAGTTTTTGGCAACCTTCTACTTGTCAACGTACACCTGTTATTTCTAGTCATATTATATTGAGATATTTCGAAAAAGCTATCTCTATCTACGTTATCGAACCCATTCATAATTTTGAAAACTTGGATTAGATCACCCCTTAGCCTCCTAGTCTCGAGTGTAGTCAATTTTAACTCCTTAAGCCTATCCTCATACAACTTCGACCTAAGCGACGGAATCATCTTAGTTGCTCGTCTTTGAACTCTTTCGATTTTGTCTATATCTTTCAGCATATGCGGATTCCAAAATTGGATCGCGTACTCCAAATGGGATCTAACTAACGATTTATAAAGAGGAACAATAATATCGCGCGATTTGTACTCAAAATTCCGAGCTATAAAACCTAACACTTTGTTCGCTTTGTTGACCGCTGCTGTACTTTGTTTCGCTACTTTTAAATCACCAGTGACTATAACTCCTAAATCTTTTTCCTGCTCTACGCTTGTTAACTCCTTCCCTGACATACTATACGCAAAATTACGGTTACGCGAATCTATATGTAAAATTTTGCACTTATCAACGTTAAATCTCATTTGCCATGTGACTGACCAATCAACGATTTTATTCAGATCTTCCTGGATTTTACCTTTATCTTCGTCATTCGCCATAACACCCAACTTCGTACTGACTAGGCCGACATCTAAATCGTTAATATATATAATAAAAAGCAAGGGGCCCAATACAGATCCCTGAGGAACGCCGCTCGCTACATTAGCGCAACACGACTCAGCTCCATCAACGACCACCCTCTGTTTCCGACCTCACAACCACTTTTCTATCCAATTTATTACTACACCCCTGATTCCATGAGTCTTAGTTTTTTCAATGAGTCTTTTGTGCGGTACAGTGTCAAACGCTTTTTGAAAATCTAAATACACTAAATCAACCGCCCGATGACTATCGTTAACTTCAACCACGCTTTGAAAAAATTCTAAAAGATTAGTTAAGCAAGATTTGTTTCGCCTAAAACCGTGCTGCGTATTTTCTAACCAAGTTATGCAATTCTAAGTTTCGACTATACGATCCCTAATTATTGATTTCAGTAGCTTACCTACAACAGACGTTAAACTGATTGGCCTATAATTTCCCGCCGCACCTTTATCGCCTTTCTTAAAGATAGGTGTTACATTTGCTAACTTGAAATTATCTGGTACGTACCCCTCAGAAATAGACGCATTAAAAATCTTTGTTAGCGGCACAAAAATGCTATCTTTAATTCTTTTAGCTGTATGGGGTATATGGAATCCGGCTCCGGTGATTTACGCAGTTTCATTTTATCAATATAGCGCATTACCTCCCTTTCACTAACCACAATATTATCCAAAATATTACCATTATCAAAAGGTATTATGTCTATGACCGTAGAGATATTCATTACATCTTCTATAATAAAAACTGACATAAAAATTCGTTTAGCAAGGTAGCCATTTGCTTGTTTTCAGAAACTAGCTCTCCGTTAACATTTTTCAACGGCCCCGACACTTTTTACTGGATTTCTATTGTTGACATATTGAACGAATCGCTTGGGGTTTTCTTTACTGTCACGAGCTATGGACATTTCAAATTCGCGCTTGGACTTTTTTATTACACTTTTCGCTTCACGCCTTAGAGATATGTAGTTGTTTCGTAACCACAATTTGTCTTTGTCGCACTTATGTAGCCTATAAGCCCTATCTTTACTCTTTATAATGTCTCCTACTCTAGAAGTAAACCACAAGGGCTTGTTGTTTACTTTCGCACGCTTAATTTTGTACGGAACACATTCCTCATTTATAGTCCTAAATACTGTTTCAAACGATTCCCACATTAGTTTTGCGTTGGAGATCTCCATTACGTTTTCCCAATTGACGTGTGACAATTCATTTCAAAATTTACAAAAGTCTGTGTGCAGTATATATATATGTATATATATATATATATATATATAATTTGCTTGTTACCTTGTTTGCTTGATAGTTTGCTTGTACCTTGTGGAGAATGGACGTGCTGTGTCTCTCTCTGTATTAATACCCATATAGGAAAGGAATAAACTACTCGGCGGTTTATTCTGTTTACACCCGAAAGTGTATAAAGTATCAGTGCATCCGTGCATATAATTTATAAAGTGAAATTCATTAAAATTAAGAAAGTGCAATACAGTTTACATAAATTATCACCAGTTTTAACGTGTATATTTAAAACGTAATACAGTTGGTATTCGAGAAATTCTGAAACAAGGCAGGAAAAAGGTCATAAAACGCAAAGGTTAGAAAACCCTCGACCATCGAAAGGAAAGAAAATAGAAAGAAAGGAAAAAATAAATAAATAAATAAAGAATTTGTGTGGGTACTTCTTTTTACGCTAATTAATGAATAGCATGGCCATGGGTCCAAATTCTCACTTAATCTGCAATTTGTGTAATCTGAAAACAACTGAAAAAGCTGCAATACGATGCAATTTCTGTCAAAAACTGCAAGATTTTATCTGCATGAATTGGGGTGATAGGGAAATAACTCTTGTCTCGAATGCGAAACAGATCGTGGGGGATCAATTTTCTGTGTGGCGCATGTACACAGACGGTAAACTCCTTCGCGATATTTAAAGAAGTGGCGAAAGCGAATTCGAGTGTTACAAAAAAGAATGAAATAATGGGGACACAAGAGTCCGGAAATGTCCCAACGAAAAACTGGGTGGATGAGAGGGAGGACAAATTAACGAATAACAGTATAATAACGAAAAACAGTATAAACAATATAATACGGAATGAAGACAGATCAAAGAAAAGAAATAAGTAAAAGTTGCGAGGCAGTAAAACTGTCCAACGAGCGAAATGATAAAAAGATAATTACTAAAAACGTAGGAAATAATCAGCCGAAGAAAAATAATGGTAATACTAAAATTAAGAACGTTGAAAAGAATAAGAAAACAAGAGGTAGAATCGTAGAAAATCCGTATGTAAATACGACGCAAAAGGGAACTGCAGATATCGGGTTGGGCAATGCATCTACGCACATCCCACATTATGCAACACACAATACACAAGTGGATATTGCAAATTTTATAAGAAGTGCAAGTTCCACCATTTTACGGTCTGCAACAGCTATGCAAGACATGGGAGGTGCAAATACGGACAAAAATGCCGTTATCACCACCCTCAAAGGAACGCAACGGGTGAACAGGAAAAACGAACATCAAAGAAGGGTACCAATTTTTTAGACGTAGCCAACACAATTCAGCTGCTAAATACTATCCAGCAAATACAAAGTCAGCTGACAAATATAGGAATCCGAGAGCCGGACAGAAGGCATGCACAAAGAAACTTTATGCGTTATCGGGACAACAGGTACCGACAAAGATAAAAAGAGGCAAGTTCTCGGAGGACCACAAGGCAACGAAACGGGCACCACCATTGGAAAACGAATCTCAACCACCTATATGCGAAAACGATAGAGAAAAAATAAAAATAATCCTAACCAACATTCAGGGCCTTAAATCAAATCATTCCCAAGACAAAGTTTTATACCTGAAAGGACTCGTGCAAGAAGCCGGAGCAGACTTTGCATGCCTCACGGAAACTTATCTAAAGGACTGCCACGCGAACTGTGAAAACTGTGAGTCCTGTGTTAACAAAAAAGAAATACAAATTTACAACTATAACATCCTCCGAGCCGACAGAACAGTGAGACGTAAAGGAGGATGTGCTATTTACACACGCGAAAGGCATATGGCAGAAATGACTATAAGTACCTCAAACAGCTACGTAGAATGTGTAGCAGCAAGAGTTGAAAAATTAAATATGGTACTAATTGTAATGTACAGACCCCCAAACACGCCAACCTCAAATTTTTCAGATTCCATTACAGAGGTAAGAAACTGAGTAAAATATCTACACTCTCCAACCCCAAATATTTTTCTCTGTGGTGATTTTAATTTCCCATTTATGAAATATAAAAGGATAGGAAAAAATATATGTATACACCAGGACAAATGGGGCACACGAGAAGACCAGGAGCAGGTAAAAATGCTACTAGCTCTAGCTGATGAATTTATGTTAACGCAAGAAATAACAGAAAACACAATAAAATAAAACTGCCTAGATTTGGTATTTACAAACAACAGCAACCTAATTGATAATGTAGAAATATCCCAAACTATGATATCGGACCACAACATCATTGAAATAACAACTAATATAAAGGTAACAGGACAGGAAAGAACACGCACCACAGAAAGAAGCAAATTCGAACTTTTCAATTTTCATTCCAAAACTATAAACTGGGAAGATGTGACATCCAGCATGGAAGTAATAGATTGGAAAACCATTTTCGAGGCCAAGACAACGGAAGAGATGCTAATGACTTTAGAGGAGAAGACGTTAGAAATTGTGGAAAGACATATCCCAAAAATACAACAGAGAAGAAAGAGAAGCAGGTTCGAGAGACAAAAGAGGTCATTGTTCCGAAAGAGAAAAAGAGTGACTGCAAAATTAATTAACTAAATTTAAATGATAAACTGCAGAATATCGGTGACGTCATACAGGAACTAATTGAGAAGCATTCTTTTTCTGGATGATAAAGGTTAACTCAAAGTACTTCTATAATTTTGCAAAAAAGAAAGTCGAAAAACCGTGCGACTATCGGAACTTTGAAAAACGAGAACAGTGCTTTATCTGATGATCTAACAGAAGTATCTGAAATATTAAGAGCTCAGTACGAATCATCTTTCATTAAAACCTGACAAACTGAAATGCGATAGAAACGCGTTCTTTGAAGAACAACTACAAGGGGAAAGTATAACGGACTTCGACTTTACGACAGATGATATTACACAAGCTATAGGGAAACTAAAAGCACACTCACTGGCAGGACCAGATAAATGGAATGCCACACTGATCAAAAACTGCAAGAATTCAATCGCTGAGTCCATATATTGGATATGGAGACGATCACTAGACACGGGAGAAATACCGGGCATCCTGAAGAGCGCGAACATAGTCCCAATATATGAAGGAGGAGATCGATCCGAGGCCAAAAACTATCTGCCAGAGTCGCTTACATCTCATCTCACTAAAATATTTGAAAGAATAGTTAGACAGAAAAACTGACTTTTTGGAAACTCGGAAAAAATTCAATGATAACCAACATGGGTTTCGGTCAGGCAGATCATGCCTATCACAACTGATGGAACACTACAACATTATTGATGCACTTGAAATTAATGAAAACTATGATGTACTATACACAGACTTTGCTAAAGCGTTCGACAAGTCTGACCATGGAATCATAACACTGGTATGCATATGAAATTTTTTTGTCTGCTGTGAGGGTTTTTTCAACTCATATTATATAATTCGACCATGCTGAATTCGAAAATGACATTGGTTTTCCTCAATCAGGTCAGGTTTTTTCTCTATTGGCCATTTATTATAAGTCCAATTTTATCCCCAAATTTATTGATTTTTTTAGCTTAAACACTGTAGATACGAGTAATATTATAAGAACACTCGTGAAAAATGAAAACATTGTGTGAATAAATACTTTTATTCATACAATGAATATGGAAAAAAGTTTATTGAGGAAGGAATTAAGTTTTTTTGGCTTTCCGTCTGTGTTTTTCTTCGGGCACGTCTCGCTTTAAACACCAGCAATAGTCCGCCAGCATATTGATATCCCAGTTTCCCTGGTACCTCTCTTCCATTATTTTGATATCTTGGTGAAATCGTTCACCCTGTTCCTCACTACAATCCCCGCAATTTTCAGGAAAATAGTCCAAGTGGGACCACAAAAAGTGCATTTTTATGGACATGCGCGACCCATGAGCTTTGAAAGCTTCCATCAAGTTTTCGATAACGGACTCGTATTCTGGACTTCTACGCTTGCCAAGAAAATCAGTGACAACTGATTTGAATGCCTGCCAGGCATTCTTCTCAGTTGGAGTCATTGCGTTTTCGAACTGAGTATCCTTGATCAAAGTTCGAATTTGAGGACCATCAAAAACCCCAGCATTTAGTTTAGCATCAGATATATGAGGAAATTTACTCTCGAGATATCGGAATGCTGAACCCTCCTTATTCATTGATTTGATGAAATTTTTCATCAAGCCCAGCTTAATATGAAGTGGTGGGAGCAAAATTTTGTTGGTGGTACAAGGGGCACTGAAACGACATTATGCGACCCAGGTTCAAAATTCTCTCTGGATGCCCATTCACGCTGTGCATAGTGCTTCTCATCCGCTCGGCTATCCCATTTGCAGAGGAAACATGGGTATTTCGTGTATCCCCCTTGCATTCCCAATACAAATGCCACAATCTGAAAAAAAATGAAAATATTTAAAGAATTTAGAGAATTTGTTCTATCAGATAAAAAAATCTATGCATTGGACTGTATCACT
>JAJOZX010000295.1:1457500-1570000 GCA_023014485.1 Bathynomus jamesi | reverse complement strand
ATACGGAAGGAAGACATAGATGAAAGGAAAGAAATAAGTAAAAGTTGCGAAGTAGACAAATTGACAACTATAACATCCTCCGAGCCGACAGAACAGTGAGACGTAAAGGAGGATGTGCTATTTACACACGCGAAAGGCACATAGCAGAAATGGCTATAAGTACCTCAAACAACTACGTAGAATGTGTAGCAGCAAAAGTTGAAAAATTAAATATGGTACTAATTGTAATGTACAGACCCCCAAACATGCCAACCTCAAATTTTCAGATTCCATTACAGAGGTAAGAAACTTGGTAAAAGATCTACACTCTCCAACCCCAAATATTTTTCTCTGTGGTGATTTTAATTTCCCATTCATGAAATATAAAAGGATAGGAAAAAATATATGTATACACCAGGACAAAGGGAGCACACAAGAAGACCAGGACAGGTAAAAATGCTACTAGCTTTAGCTGATGAATTTATGTTAGCGCAAGAAATAACAGAAAACACAAGAAAAAACAACTGCCTAGATTTGGTATTCACAAACAACAGTAATCTAATTGATAATGTACAAATATCCAAAACTATGATATCGAACCACAACATCATTGAAATAACAACTAATATAAAGGCAACAGGAAAGGAAAGAACACGCACAACAAAAAGAAGCAAATTCGAAATTTTTTATTTTCACTCCAAAGCTATAAACTGGGAAGATGTGACATTCCCCATGGAAGTAATAGATTGGAAAACCATTTTCGAGGCCAAGACAACGGAGGAGATGCTAATGACGTTAAAGAAGAGGTTAGAAATTGTGGAAAAATATGTCCCAAAGATACAACAAAGAGGAAAGAGAAGCAGGTTCGAAAGACAAAAGAGGGCATTGTTCCGAAAGAGAAAAAGAGTGACTGCAAAATTAAGTAATTGTAAATATAACAACATCAGAAAAATATTAAATGATAAACTACAAAGTATCGATGTTGTCACACAGGAACTAATCGGGAAGCATACAGGAAAAGAAGATTACGCTATAGAAGCGATAAAAGCTAACTCAAAGTACTTCTATAATTTCGCAAAAATAAAGTCGAAAAACCATGCGACTATCGGACCTTTAAAAAATGAGAGCAGTGATTTATCTGATGACCTAACAGAAGTATCTGAAATATTAAGAGTTCAGTACGAATCATCTTTCAGTATCCCAAAAACTGACAAATTGATATGCGATAGAAACGCGTTCTTTGAAGAAGAACCACAAGGGGAAAGTATAAAGGGTTTCGACTTTACGACGGATGATATTACACAAGCCATAGGGAAACTAAAAACACACTCCGTGGCAGGACCGGATAAATGAAATGCCACACTGATCAAAAACTGCAAGAATGCAATCGCTGAGCCCCTATACTGAATATGGAGACGATCACTAGACACGGGAGAAATACCGGGCATCCTGAACAGCGCGAACATAGTCCCAATATATAAAGGAGGAGATCGATCTGAGGCCAAAAACTATAGGCCATTATCGCTTACATCCCATCTCACTAAAATATTTGAAAGAATAGTTAGACAGAAAATCTATGACTTTTTCGAAACTCAGAAAAAATTCAATGATAACCAACATGGGTTTCGGTCAGGCAGATCATGACTATCAGAACTAACGGAACACTACAACAACATTATTGATTCACTTGAGAGTAATGAAAACTATGATGTACTATACACAGACTATGCTAAAGCGTTCGACAACTGTGACCACGGAATCATAATATATAAACTGAAATATATGGGAATAACAGCAAAAGTAGGGAAATGGATATATAATTTCCTTAGTGAGCGGCGGCACGTCGTTACAGTACAAAAAGTATCTTCATTAGAATCAGAGGTCCTCAGCTCAGTACCACAAAGAACAGTATTAGCTCCACGACTCTTCATAATCATGCTAACTGACATAGATGAGGACGCTACCAGAGACAGCACAGTAACATCCTTTGCGGATGACACAAAGATCAGTAGAAAAATAAGAAACCCAGAAGACATAGGATCTCTACAAACTGACATAAACAAAATCTACAAGTGGACGGAAGACAACAATATGAAGTTTAATTTCAGCTCTTACGGTACGGAAAAAGAGAAGACCTAAAATCCATGGAATATTATACCCCAAATGGACAGGAAATTCAGAGAAATTCCAGAGCAAAAGATTTAGGGGTTGGAATGACAGATGATGCGAAATTTGAAACACAAAATAAGATAGCAATAAACAGAGCAAAGAGAATAACGGGTCAGATATTGAGAACCTTTAAACGAAGGGATAGGAATGTAATGATTCCTCTACTGAATCCCTGATAATACCCAAATTGGAATACTGCTCGGTCCTAACATCCCCATATAAAAAAAAAGACATTAGACCTATATTCACTGGAAAGGAGAAGAGAGAGATACACCATTATTTACACTTGGAAAATAAAGGAGAAACTAGTCCCTAATCTTACTCTGAATCCTATAACTTCCCAAACAACGGTGGAAAGTAGAAGCGGTAGAATGTTCCGTATTTCCAAATTGAAGGCGAGACAGGGAACATCCTTAACCCTGAAAGAAAATAGTCTTGTAGTGAGATAACCAAAACTGTTTAATCAGTTGCCCAAAGAAATAAGAAACACGAAGGGAGTTGCAGTGGATATCTTCAAAAGAAGACTAGACGCCTGACTCAGAACAATCCCCGATGAGCCGGGCGTACCTGGCTATGTGAGATGGAGAGCGCAAGAATCCAACTCATTACTTCACTAGGCCAACTCGAGAGGAGGGGCGACAAGCTTGACCTTCGCGAAATGAGAAATCATCGCGCGAAACCTTTGTAGGGTTGTAGGGTAGGGTGTGTATATACATATATATTATATATATATATATATATATTATATATATATATATATAAACAAATAAATAAATATACATCAAAATACTCTATGTTCTACGGTGCAAACTAAACTCACACGTAATCGAGTCTACATTCACATCGTTATTACTTTGTACTACACGGTAAAACCGTCCAAGCAACACTTCACCGTTTAACTTATACGGATGCCTGTACTCGACATAAATGGCTTTCATATCGTTCAATACTATTTTTGTGCCCACTTTACAGTCGGTTGGCAAGTTATCTTTAAACACGGCTAGAATACAATCAAAAGCACGCACAAAGAGGTCAGCGTTAAACAAAACATCATTATTAAATACAAGTTTATAAACACGCCTTTCCAATCGAGGGTTTTTTCTTACCGTCCCGAGTTTTCAATCGTGAACTTTTCTTCACTCTGCATAGCGGCAATTGAAATAATCTTCCAAGTCGTAACGACAGCTATTCATTATACAGAGGTACAGCTTTTCATGATGATCAGTGTAGGCAAGCTCTGCCCTGTACCGCTCAAGTGCTTTGTACCAAAGTTCAGGATATTTCGAAGGCTCTAAACCTTTTAAATATGCATCCAGCTCTAGACCATTCTCGCCTTGTTCATTCCTACATTCGATAAATCCGTCGAGCAGAGCGGTGTATGCGTATTCAAGAACCGTGTCAAAATAAATCATATCCGTAACACGAACGTCTAATATTGGCTTCAGCTTGCGGAATCCGACCATTTCAAACATTCTGTCGAGGAAGAAACGTTTCGCGTAGGGACAAGAACGTTATTATCAGATGCATTCTTCCACATCAGTCGTATATCAATGCATGGGTGTTCGTTATTTATACACAACGGGCAAACAACGGCATATGAGGGGGCATCACTAATTTGCTCTCTTCTTGTACTTACACCTGCATGTATTTTATAACGGTCCTCTCCCCACTTCTTAAATAAATAACATTACGTTTGCTTGGTTGCCTGCAAATCGTTTCAAGTACATAGTTAATGGTGCCGGTTTCACGCCTGAACACGCGCAATGACTTCGTCACGGAGACATCGTACGAGGCGTTGAGAATGCTTCTCAAAGGAAGTTCCATCGTATTCGCACGTCCACTCGGTTCAAGCTCTGAGGTGAATATGAGCCACAGGTGGACGGATCGGCTCGACGGGTGGAGTGAGTCACGGTGATGAAACGTGTAGGGGTTTGTTCGAACTCGTGTGTTTCGTGAGGTACACGGATGGGCGGCTCGCTGGGGGGAGCGAGTCACACCATAAACTGCTGAAGCGTGTACAGGCTTGTTCGAACACTTGTGCCCTTGGACAAACAGAATTTTCCGCTACATGAAGCAATACCGGCATTAATGTTTTATCACTCACCAGACGTTCATTTTCACAAACTAAACATCTTCACAATCCGGTGCACTATTTGAGAGAAACATATGGCCATATTTATCTTTTTTGTTTAACAAGCGATACTCGTCTCTAAAGTATGTTGAAAACTCACACAGCCTATTAGCCACAACCTCACTACAAACCTCGTCATGATATATATTAATATAGTGGTAAAAGTACTTAAGATTCTCCATGATGAAAAGATTTACATTCTCAACCGTAGGGTACGAGTAGTCAGTATGATGTAACATGACATAATATCGCTTGTCATACCTCTCATCAACAAGACTCAAGACGTTATCTTCTGAACGTGTTGCTTCTTCTACTTCGCGGTATATGTGAGCCTTTGTAAAGGTTAGGTCTACAACATACTTCAATACATCGCTTGTACTACGAAATCTTACAATGCCCTCGCCAGAATACCCGTAGAGTATTTGAACATCTTGATCCTTCGCACGGCTCAATGTAGCCTTAAAAGTATTAAAGGAGAGGGGAATAGGGAGTTTTTTAGTATCCACCACATCTTGGCACTTTGCCGAATACCACTTCATAAATGTTGAACACGCAATATTAAAGGTAGCCATTACTATTTTTCTTCTACGCGGGAGAATACACATCTGAACTCAAGGGTATGCAGAGGTCAACTGACCACGCAGGGATTGAGATATGCTCAGGTAGTGGCATAATCACGTTGCCGATCTTACAGTGGGCGGAGCTTAGCTTTTTACTGTACACACACACGCACGCACGTAAAGGAGAAAATGAAACCTTAATTCAAACAAATATACGTGATGAATAAACATGTCAATACACATATATATAAATACAATCAAGGATTAATTAACCAAAGGGCACGGTATCATAGGTACCAGGCACCTGGTAACGCATTCTATAGGTGTTACGGCATACCTTCCTGCCCCTAAGTTCCTTCACACACCCCAGTTTCTGCGCCAGAAAATTGTGCGTCCCCACAGTCAGTTGGGGTAGCTGGTCACCCTCATCTTCCAAGTACATTAGATCCTTCAACGAGTCAAAGTTAACGACTCGACGGTTCGCATGGTTAAGTGTGATACCCTTAGCCTTCACGATATACTTCATATCATCCCTTACCCTCACCCGTACCCCATAGGTTTTTGGCCCTGTTGACACAAACGAGTCTGCGTATGCACCATCACCATACTCATCTTTGATCTCGTCAGTTAGCTCTGCGAGGAACTCCCCAATAGTGGGCATGTATTCGCCTTCCCTCGCTGTGAATATCATGCTATCTGTGTCAGCATACAACACCCTCCGTCCAAGAGAGTGCAATAGGCCCCAAAGTTTGATGTGGGCGTAGGTCGTTGTGAAACTGGCCACAGGTATGTTTGTAACCCGTGAGGTATCTGTGGCCAGTTCGGTGATATTGTACTTTATTATGTAAGTATTACCTACATTCACGATCTCTATAACCTCTTTATCGGGAGCTTTGTCATAATCCCAGACTTCAATATAACTTTGTGCCAAATGGACGTTCCCTTTGCCGGTATTCTGTGCAAATTTCCTCCAAAGACTGTTTAGGCACAACTTTGCACTAAAGCGCTTGCCAGGATTCTTAACAATTTGGAATCGGTCAAACTGTATGCCTTCATGGGCACGGTAACGCTGAATATAAGCCGTTTTTTCATCTTCGGTATCAAACCCTCGCGGATATCCTGATGCTTCGACCTTATCCTTCAAAGAAGAGTTTATATATGGTGTGAAAAGGTTGGGTAGCTTCTGAAACCTCCACACCTCATGTATCTTCAATATTCTATGCCCATGGCGAACGGCTAGGGCCAGCTCAGGACTTGTATATACACCTCTGATCTTACGTTGGTGGGTTGTATGGTCACAGTCACCGTTGTTCTCTTCTGCGCACTTCACGCACAGGGGAAACATGAGCTTGTGATCTATAACGACGGCATCCATAAATCGCGAGGGGGGAGCACGTCTACGAAAGAGAGTCCAAAGTAGCGCTCATTCAAGTTAGCTGAAAACTCCTCGATGGTTGGTATGGTGGGACGCACCATTTTTTCAGGTGCACCTACGGGGTACGGATTGTTCTTCATCACGTAGGGGTATAAAGAGCAGGAGTCGTACTAGTGGAGTTTCACGCCCTCCGTAGGCGGAAAGTATATATAGCTTGAATGGGTTTTTGCGCCCTCCAACCAAGCTGTCACCGCATTTGAGGGGGTCCAACACCATTGAACGTTTGATGGTCTTTATTTGTTCACGGTACTGGGCATCTGTTTCCATCCGTGCATCATACTCATTCTCCCACACGATTTTGTGAGTGAACTGGGAGCCTATAAGTTGATCACGGTTACGGGTCCATGCGAGGTTGTCGGCGGGGAATCTTCCCTAAAGGTCCCCTGTGATGGCACATTCAGCGACTGGGCATCCATACCACCACCAGCTGTTAAAGGAATACACAGTCTTCTCACCAGTGGCTGGATCCTCACTTAGGCCGTCAACCCAAAAATCACGACCATTGACCTTAACGGGTACTTTACCCGTGTTTCGGGCATGTTTTATGTATACCCCGGTCTGCTGCTGTATGTGTATGAGCCAGTAAATAGCCTTGTGCCCATAACTGCGGGGGTTGTTTCTGTGAATGATTGCTAAGGTGTCTTTAGGCATGAAGTTATTCTTGAACACTGTAAAACATAATGATGCGATCGTGGTCGCGACTTGCAGCGGATCGCATTTGAAGTGGGTTATGTACATCCTTCTAAAGGCTTGAAAGCATAATCTAAGTACACGTACGTCATTCACGCAATAACGTTCACATTCATCGGCTATATTGTATGGATTAGCTTCATTAAAACTGTTGTAGTAGCGGTCAAAATCTTCACGCTCACTATCACTCATGTTGGTGTAGTTAAAATAATGTTTGGGTGGAGGTAGCCCAACGTACTTCAAAGTTTCGTTAGTGAGGAATGTGTAATGGAAATACCCTTTTGAAACTTCAGCGGCTACGCCCATGACCTTGGGCAGCTTTGTTAATTTACAAGGTGTGAAGAGCAGGGTGTCTTTAAACTGTGCATTACCTCTTATCTGCATCTGTATTAGTTTGTCGCGTCTTTTCAAGGGATCACCTGTAAATATCGCCAACGATATGTGTCAAACTTCGCCCCGTTATGGGCAAGAATATACAGTCATTTTTTTTAACTTGTCCGCTAATTTGACAATATAGGATACAAAGAGTTTCACAGGGCTGTCGTGTGCATTCGTTTTAAAAACGTTTTTCCGTTTTCCACATTTGTTGCACTCATCACACTCCGAACTCCATGCACTCATCACAGATAGTCTTAATTACGAGTTAATGTGGAATGACCTCTTTGGTTTCAGCGTTCGTGTAAGTTTCTATATCGTAGTACACGGTTATACAACGACTAGTTTTAGGTTTAGCATCTTTCATATAACATACATGCTTCACTCCATTCGCCTTATATTTTTCATGACATGTAGAACAGTGAATTTCATCGCATTTATGCTTGAAATTCCCCCAATTATCCATCATGTGAAACATACCGCACTTACAAATCCTCATTTTCCTGCAAGTGCCATTTGATTTATGGAGTTCAAAGCATTGATTATTGAAAAATGTACGTCTACACACATTACATTCCCTCTTCTCGGATTCAACTACCTGACTTTCACATTTGGAAAGCTTTCACACTGCTCACATACCATGTAGCAATCCTTACAATGTTTCACCATATCATCAGCAAACTCGAGACAACCCTTACACAAATCATGATGCCTTCCATATTTTCGACTTTTATCATAACTGGCGTAGAGAGCCCTTATGTTACGGATGGGGAGATACGATGTTCCTGACAATCCTAAAATAAGTAGAGGTCTTGTACGATCTCTCACGCTGCTTTTAGAAACATACACAGTCCTACGACGATCATCCATTCCAAATACGACTATACGTGCATTCATTTCCTGCTAGGCCCTTCTCAGTTCTTCAGGACCCATATTACACTCAAACTCAAGCTTACAATCTGAAGCCAGTTTCCGGGCACGCTGCACAATCGTGGGCAACCAAATTTTTTGCGTCCAAGTATTTAGCACAGTGAACATATGAACTAAAATTATTGTTATTTCTTCATGAGTACGAAAAAATTTCTGCAAAGCCTCTTGGTACAAGAGCCTTTTCTCATCAGGTGACTTTTCACTCTTTAATAAGGCTAGCAAATCGCTTTCCATTCTTTTAAGCCTCCTTTTACGGGGTTCTAGAGCCGTGTCTGGAATCTTTGAACTTTGCAATGAAGCATACACCTCGTGCGGAATCACAACCACCTTCTTCATTATATTAATCTACTAGGCAAAGGACCCAAAACTGAAAATAAGATGGGTAGGAATGATCCTCCTCTTTGCACAATAATTCACTTTTTCTTATCCACAGTTTGGCTTTTATGACCGAGTGCTCGTATTATGTTCTTGTAACGACGTAAGCGAGCCTTCTGAGAGGGTTTCACTGGCACTTTACATTTTATAACGTTAAGGCAGATTTCACAGATGTATTTTAAAAAGTCAGAGTCGATATTTTTAACAAACATCTGTTGCAGTGCTTTGGGCAATCGTTTGTAGAGTTTTATTAATTCACGATATTTCTTCAGCCTATTTGTCATTCTGGAATATACACCGTTTCAGGTTCGCTTGGGAATATATTCGTTCTTAGAAGCACCCTAAACGTGTTTCGCGGGTGAAAGTTACAAAGAAAATATCCATAACGCTGGCTTGTGGCTTCTTTATAAACCTCCAAAAAATCCTTACGCTGATTCGGGAACATTTGATTGGCTAATACCCCAATTCAATTTGTGACACATCTCTACGTTGTGCTAATAAGACTAGATATTGTGTACTTAGCGACACATCGCGCATGTATCTATTTTTGAAAAATAGAGTCTGGTTGATGAAGAATACGCTTATGTTAAGGTGGTGGGAGAACACTGTAAATGTCTCTGCAAACGTTTTATCCATTTCCAACATGAGATCGTCAATTACAATAACTGTATGTTCATTACCTTTTAACGAATTAACGTCATATACACCCTTGTGGAACAAAATTTCATCTTGGTACTCGTTCAACACTGACTGATACGTCGAAAGCACCATATTACTTTATGCACAAATTTTGAGAACATCTCCCCCTTATCTTTAATGATTTTAAGCATAAATACAGTTTTTCCACATCCTGTAGGGCCAGATATAATACATGTGGAGGGGCTTGTGAACCTGAATTTTTCTACAGATTCTAAATTTTGAGTGCTATTCCTTATATTTTGTTTTTACTTCCACAGAACCGTGAATGACGACGATGTACAGCACCCAATCATCGATATCACAGACGAACCCGTTGACCGTGCAGCTACAGAACCCTTCCCCGCAGACGAACCCTCACCAGCGACACCTGTAGCATGCGACAGTTCAAAGCGGAAGCATGATGAAGAACCCTCCACGTCAGGTATAAAGCGTGCCAGGATTGCTCCGATTGTTTGACACCCAGTAATAGATCCCCAACCATCAACGTCTTACGACACAACCCCCACAATAGTACCTTCCTCAAATATGCCCCATTGTTCAGTTCCGGGTACTTCCTCCACAATAGCTTCTCATACTGTGGAGGATGGTATAACGTTCGAGTTGGTGCGCACCGCTACCACCACCCCTACCCTGACTAGAAATCGGTATGTGGTCACAGTTGACCCTGGCTCACTGTATTCCAACGGAATGCGGCGCGTAGTTGAACGTATTGTGGAGTTTGCCCTTCAGAACCGCGACGAACGTGAAGTCCAGACGAGGTTATCCTTCAGGTTCGAATCAGATGAGGGGGACGATTTTTGGGTGGTAATAGCGTTCAGACGTTTGGCGGCTGTAGTTATAGACTATATCTTTGGGCGTATAATGCAAGCCTCTCAAAGTGGTACATCCTTCAATATGGACAACTTCATGGTAGATATTGACAGAGTATTCCGGGTTGTGGGTCATAGTGCCACACCTTATACTCTTAATTTCAATTCTCCGGTTATTTACAGAAAGCATTTAAACGTCGATCGTGGTTGTGGTTTTATAGCAATAATTTTAGCTCATATGTTCACTGTGCTAAATACTTGGACGAAAAATTTGGTTGCCCACGGTTGTGCAGCGTGCCCGTAAACTGGCTTCAGATTGTAAGCTTGAGTTTGAGTGTAATATGGGTCCTGAAGAACTGAGAAGGGCCGAGCAGGAAATGAATGCACGTATAGTCGTATTTGGAATGGATGATCGTCGTAGGACTGTGTATGTTTTAAAAGCAGCGTGAGAGATCGTACAAGACCTCTACTTATTTTAGGATTGTCAGGAACATCGTATCTCCCCATCCGTAACATAAGGGCTCTCTACGCCAGTTATGATAAAAGTCGAAAATATGGAAGGCATCATGATTTGTGTAAGGGTTGTCTCGAGTTTGCTGATGATATGGTGAAACATTGTAAGGATTGCTACATGGTATGTGAGCAGTGTAAAAGCCCCAAATGTGAAAGTCAGGTAGTTGAAATCCGAGAAGAGGGAATGTAATGTGTGTAGACGTACATTTTTCAATAATAATGCTTTGAACTCCATAAATCAAATGGCACTTGCAGGAAAATGAGGATTTGTAAGTGCGGTATGTTTCACATGATGGATAATTGGGGGAATTTCAAACATAAATGCGATGAAATTCACTGTTCTACATGTCATGAAAAATATAAGGCGAATGGAGTGAAGCATGTATGTTATATGAAAGATGCTAAACCTAAAAATAGCCTTGTATAACCGTGTACTACGATATAGAAACTTACACGAACGCTGAAACCAAAGAGGTCATTCCACATTTACTCGTAAGTCAGACTATCTGTGATGAGTGCATGGATCGAGTGTGATGAGTGCCACAAATGTGGAAAACGGAAAAACGTTTTTAAAACGAATGCACACGACAGCCCTGTGAAACTCTTTGTATCCTATATTGTCAAATTAGCGGACAAGTTAAAAAAAATGACTGTGTATATTCTTGCCCATAACGGGGCGAAATTTGACACACATTTCCTTTATAAGGAGCTGCTTGAACACGAGTCGTCTGCGATATTTACAGGTGATCCCTTGAAAAGACGCAACAAACTAATACAGATGCAGATAAGAGGTAATGCACAGTTTAAAGACATACTGCTGTTCACACCTTGTAATTAACAAAGCTGCCCAAGGTCATGGGCGTAGCCGCTGAAGTTTCAAAAGGGTATTTCCCTTACACTTTCCTCACTAACGAAACTTTGAAGTACGTAGGGCTACCTCCACCCAAACATTACTTTAACTACACCAACATGAGTGATAGTGAGCGTGAAGATTTTGACCGCTACTACAACAGTTTTAATGAAGCTAATCCATACAATATAGCCGATGAATGTGAACGTTATTGTGTGAATGACGTACGTGTACTTAGAGTATGCTTTCAAGCCTTTAGAAGGATGTACATAACCCACTTCAAATGCGATCCGCTGCAAGTCGCGACCACGATCGCATCATTATGTTTTACAGTGTTCAAGAATAACTTCATGCCTAAAGACACCTTAGCAATCATTCACAGAAACAACCCCCGCAGTTATTATGGGCACAAGGCTATTTATTGGCTCATACACCTACAGCAGCAGACGTGGGTACACATAAAACATGCCCGAAACACGGGTAAAGTACCCGTTAAGGTCAATGGTCGTGATTTTTGGGTTGACGGCCTAAGTGAGGATTTAGCCACTGGTGAGAAGACTATGTATTTCTTTAACAGCTGCTGGTGGCATGGATGCCCGCGCGCTGAATATGCCGTCACAGGGGACCTTTATGGAAGATCCCCGCCGACAGCCTCGCATGGACCGTAACCGTGATCAACTTATAGGCTCCCAGTTCACTCACAAAATCGTGTGGGAGCATGGAAACAGTTGCCCAGTACCGTGAAGAAATAAGGACCATCAAACGTTCAATGGTGTTGGACCTCCTCAAATGCGATGGCAGCTTGTTTGGAGGGCGCACAAACCCATTCAAGCTATACTTTCCGCCTACGGAGGGCGTGAAACTCCACTAGTACGACTTTTGCTCTTTATACTCCTACCTGATGAAGAACAATCCGTACCCCGTAGGTGCACCTGAAAATATGGTGGGTCCCACCATACCAACCATCGAGGAGTTTTCAGCTAACTTGAATGAGCGCTACTTTGGACTCTCTTTCGTAGACGTGCTCCCCCCTCGCGATTTATGGATGCCGATATTACCCGTCGTTATAGATCACAAGCTCATGTTTCCCCTGTGCGTGAAGTGCGCAGAAGAGAACAACGGTGATTGTGACCATACAACCCACCAGCGTAGGTTCAGAGGTGTATATACAAGTCCTGAGCTGGCCCTAGCCGTTCGCCATGGGTATAGAATATTGAAGATACATGAGGTGTGGAGATTTCAGAAGCTACTCAACCTTTTCACACTATATATAAACTCTTGTTTTGAAGGATAAGGTCGAAGCATCAGGATATCCGCGAGGGGTTGATACCATGCCCATGAAGGTATACAGTTTGACCGATCCCAAATTGTTAAGAATCCTGGCAAGCGCTTTAGTGCAAAGTTGTGCCTAAACAGTCTTTGGAGGAAATTTGCACAGAATACCAGCAAAGGGAACGTCCATTTGGCACAAAGTTATAGTGAAGTCTGGGATTACGCCAACACTCCCGATAAAGAGATTATGGAGATCGTGAATGTAGGTAATACTTACATAATAAAGTACAATATCACCGAACTGGCCACAGATACCTCACGGGTTACAAACATACCTGTGGCCAGTTTCACAACGGCCTACGCTCACATTAAACTTTGGGGCCTATTGCACTCTCTTGGACGGAGGGTGTTGTACGCTGACAGATAGCGTGATATTCACAACGAGGGAAGGTGAATACATGCCCGCTATTGGGGAGTTCCTTGGAGAGCTAACTGACGAGATCAAGGATGAGTATGGTGATGGTGCATACGCAGACTCGTTTGTGTCAACAGGGCCAAAAACCTATGGGGTACGGGTGAGGGTAGGGGATGATATGAAGTATATCGTGAAGGCTAAGGGTATCACGCTTAACCATGCGAACCGTCGAATCGTTAACTTTGACTCGTTGAAGGATCTAATGTGCTTGGAAGATGAGGGTGACCAGCTACCCCAACTGACTGTGGGGACGCACAATTTTCTGGCGCAGAAACTGGGGTGTGTGAAGGAACTTAGGGGCACGAAGGTATGCCGTAACACCTATAGAAAGCGTTACCAGGTCCCTGGTACCTATGATACCGTACCCTTTGGTTACTTTAACCTTTGGTTGTATTGATATATATATATATATATATATATGTGTATTGATATGTTTATTTATCACGTATATTTGTTTCAATTAAGGTTTCATTTTCTCCTTTGCGTGCGTGCGTGTGTGTGTACAGTAAAAAGCTAAGCTCCGCCCACTGTAAGATCGGCAACGTGACTCCTGCCACCACCTGAGCATATCTCTATCCCTGCGTGCTCAGGTGACCTCTGCATACCCTTGAGTTCAGACGAGTATTCTCCCGCGTAGAAGGAAAATAGTAATGGCTACCTTTAATATTGCGTGTTCAACATTTATGAAGTGGTATTCGGCAAAGGCAAAGTGCCAAGATGTGGTGGATACTGAAAAACTCCCTATTCCCCCCTCCTTTAGTACTTTTAAGGCTACATTGAGCCGTGCGAAGGATCAAGATGTTCAAATATTCTACGGGTATTCTGGCGAGGGCATTGTAGGATTTCGTAGTACAAGCGATGTATTGAAGTATGTTGTAGACCTAACCTTTATAAAGGCTCACATATACCGCGAAGTAGAAGAAGCAACACGTTCAGAAGATAACGTCTTGAGTCTTGTTGATGAGAGGTATGACAAGCGATATTATGTCATGTTACATCATACTGACTACTCGTACCCTACGGTTGAGAATGTAAATCTTGTCATCATGGAGAATCTTAAGTATTTTTACCACTATATTAATATATATCATGACGAGGTTTGTAGTGAGGTTGTAGCTAATGTGCTGTGTGAGTTTTTAACAGACTTTAGAGACGAGTATCGCTTGTTAAACAAAAAGGATAAATATGGGCATATGTTTCTCTCAAATAGTGCACCGGATTGTGAAGATGTTTAGTTTGTGAAAATGAACGTCTGGTGAGTGATAAAACATTAATGCCGGTATTGCTTCATGTAGCGGAAAATTCTGTTTGTCCAAGGGCACAAGTGTTCGAACAAGCCTGTACACGCTTCAGCAGTTTATGGTGTGACTCGCTCCCCCCAGCGACCGCCCACCCGTGTACCTCACGAAACACACGAGTTCGAACAAACCCCTACACGTTTCATCACCGTGACTCACTCCACCCGTCGAGCCGATCTGTCCACCTGTGGCTCATAGTCACCTCAGAGCTTGAACCGAGTGGACGTGCGAATACGATGGAACTTCCTTTGAGAAGCATTCTCAACGCCTCGTACGATGTCTCCGTGACGAAGTCATTGCGCGTGTTCAGGCGTGAAACCGGCACCATTAACTATGTACTTGAAACGATTTGCAGGCAAGCAAGCAAACGTAATGTTATTTATTTAAGTGTTGAGGAGATGACTAGAGTCTTCGTGATAGTTGAGAAGTGGGGAGAGGACCGTTATAAAATACGTGCAGGTGTAGGTACAAGAAGAGAGCAAATTAGTGATGCCCCATCATATGCCGTTGTTTGCACGCGGATCGGGACGATTGGTCCAATGACGATTGGTCCAACGCCGATTCGTCCAAATGACAATTGGTCCAATGGTCGATTCGTCCAATGGATGATTGGTCCAATACTGATTCGTCCAAAAGACAATTGGTCTAATAGCCGATTAGTCGAATCAGGAAACTGGTCTAAACTTAGAAAATAATATAAATATAATATATATATATAAATTAGAGACCTACACTTTAGGGAAATAGAAATAAGAAAAAAAGAAAATTTATTTATACTGAAAATAATATTAAAATGGTCTTAATAAGAGGATTAAAAAACACAATTTAAAAAAATATTAAAAAAACCTCAAATTGTATGCTAATGCCCTAAGATAATCTAAGACATCATATTGGTCGGCTTCTTGGAATATTCTTAAAATCCTGCTTTCCCGTAGGATGTCCTTTTTTCTGAGTTTTGATGTGACTTCTCCGCGGATTATGCATTCAATTACGCCTTCGGTGTGTTTCTGCTCTTTTCGCATCTCGGTTATTATTTTAAAAAGACCTACATGAGCAGAACCTACTAAAATTTCAAAGCGCCGATGCCAGGCTTCGACCTTATTTTGAGTTCTCGGTATCCCCATCTCTACTCGGTCATGTACCGACCACAAAGATGGTGGAAAAAGTGGCGGATGTCGCAATTCTTGGCCACGTAATACTTGTCGAACTTTACCGCGAACATAATTTTCTTCAAAATAAGCTGCTACAGGAGTGCCTTCATCTGGAATTGTTGGTTTAAGTTGTAACCACGCTTCTTCAATTTGGTTTGGTGCAAGAAAAGCGAGCGCAGCCATTTGTCTGATTTTTATTGAGAAATCTTCATTGTTAGAATATAGAGATTTAAGACCACAAGAAATTACCTTTCTGTAAATGCTTTGTCCAAAATGGAAGAAACAACCCTTGTTGAGTGTACCTGGCAGCTCACATTTACTTGCATTTATAGCCCCTATTTCAAAATCAGTGATTATCATTTCGGGGGAGAGGGTAATTTGATTTTCTGCAGCATATTCGAGAATATCGCGGAAAAACTGGACATAACATTCCGTATTTTTTCGTGACATCAGCACATAAACCAAAGGTAAAATACAGCTTCTTTCATGCGGTCCAACGGGTGCGTGAATAGTGTACAACTGAGTAAAAATTGTTGGAACGGTTTTAAAGGTTCCATCCATAATCCAAAAATGTGCTGCTTCAAGTTTCTTCAAATTAAAAGAGGTAGTAAATATCAAAATTGTCATTTCCAATGCTTGATTCTCTAACTAAAAATAATTCGTCAGAAAGTGTTCTCCTATATTCCTCTGGAATAGATAAGTCATCTAAATTTGTCGGCTCTAGAGGGCTATCTTTTCGTACTCTGCTTACCAACTTCTTTAATGATTCCTTCTTCCCAATATATGGTACGATGGATGAGTTGACTTGACTAACAATCCCTTGAATGATTTGAGAAGGTTTTTCACTGGTGTCCTTGGCTTTTTGCTTAATTTCATTATGGCACTTCACTACATGAAAACGACTAGCTTCCGCAGATCCACAAGTGTGCTCACTTTCACTTTTTAAGAAATGGCAATTTTCTCGATAATGTGTAACTGCAGTAGCATTACAGATTCTCTTCTCACATCGCCAATAATATGTTTCCTTCTGAGTTGTCTTTTGAATCCTCTTCCCTCGCATTGTAAATAAATAGCCACTCACTGCAAGCTTTGGTTTTCCTCTTTCAGATTTCACAGTTTCGCACACAACGGGCTCCATGGGTAGGGTAACTAATTTTGGAGAGAAGAAAGGTGCGAACAGTACAAAATCTAGGAGATTACCAACTAAACCTTAAAGCTGGTTTCAAATGTAAACTTCTATTGTTGTCTTAGTTTAAATTAGTCTAAATTAAGTGTTAGTCTTACATGTCAAAGCAGTTTATATATATATATATATAATATATATATATACATATATACGTGTGCGTGTGTGTGCAGCGTTAACTTGTATGTGTTATAGATTTATTAATATACTCATATTTTAATATATTTCATAACAAAGTTGCTTATTATATACTTATTATATACTTATTAATATTTAATAAAAATATGCATTTGGACCAATCATCCATTGGACGAATCGACCATTGGACCAATTATCATTTGGACCAATCGGCCTTAGACTAATCGTCATTGGACCAATCGTCATTGGACCAATCATACCAAACCCGTTTGCACGTTGTGTATAAATAACGAACACCCATACATTGATATACGACTGATGTGGAAGAATGCATCTGATAATGACGTTCTTGTCCCTACGCGAAACGTTTCTTCCTCGACAGAATGTTTGAAATGGTCGGATTCCGCAAGTTGAAGCCAATATTAGACGTTCGTGTTGCGGATATGATTTATTTTGACACGGTTCTTGAATACGCATACACCGCTCTGCTTGTCGGATTTATCGAATGTAGGAATGAACAAGGCGAGAATGGTCTAGAGCTGGATGCATATTTAAAAGGTTTAGATCCTTCGAAATATCCTGAACTTTGGTACAAAGCACTTGAGCTGTACAGGGCAGAGCTTGCCTACACTGATCATCATGAAAAGCTGTACCTCTGGATAATGAATAGCTGTCGTTACGACTTGGAAGATTATTTCAATTGCCGCTATGCAGCGTGAAGAAGAGTTCACGATTGAAAAGCTCGGGACGGTAAGAAAAAACCCTCGACTGGAAAGGCGTGTTTATAAACTTGTATTTAATAATGATGTTGTGTTTAACGCTGACCTCTTTGTGCGTGCTTTTGATTGTATTCTAGCCGTGTTTAAAGATAACTTGCCAACCGACTGTAAAGTGGACACAAAAATAGTATTGAACGATATGAAAGCCATTTATGTCGAGTATAGGCATCCGTATAAGTTAAACGGTGAAGTGTTGCTTGGACGGTTTTACCATGTAGTACAAAGTAATAACGATGTGAATGTAGACTCGATTACGTGTGAGTTTAGCGTTTTGCACCGTAGAACATAAAGAATATATATTTAATTATTTAATTGTGTATATATATATATATATTTCCTGTACGAATATGCAATTGATTATACGTTTCGTATATTATTATTTTTAACTATTTAATATACCCTGTAGAACATAAAGGATGTATATTTATTTATTTAAGTGTGTGTATATATACAGGGTGGGCCGTAAGTTTCCATACATAGGAAAATTTAAATACGTGCGTCGGTATTTGGATCAGCAGTTTCCGGATGCTTGGATTGGTCGGCGTGGTCCTGTGGAGTGGCCTCCCAGATCCCCAGATCTCACCCCCCTTGATTTCTATCTTTGGGGGCACTTGAAGGCCATGGTGTATCAGGAAAAGATACGAGACATAAATCATCTAAAGGAACGTATCACCAACGCCATTACAAGCATAACGTCAACTGTGCTAATGCGTGTTCATCAACAGTGGGGAACACGTATTGAAATGTGTTTTCAAAACAATGGCAACCATGTAGAGCATATTATATAAATAAAAATGGTTGTCCATAAAAAAATGTTTATTTTTCCTATGTATGGAAACTTACGGCCCACCCTGTATATTTATTTCCTGTACTAATATGCATTTGATTATACGTTTCGCTTATTATTATTTTCAATATATTGGGTGATCCAGATAAATAGGACCCATAAAAAAAAGCCAAATATTCTTAATATTTAATTCCTTTCATAAAAACTATATATCATTCGAAAGAGTAGAGTTACAAGTTTATTATGAAATATTTATTTTTTTAAAATGACTCCTTTCAAATGTGCTCCATTAGTTGCCAAGCATTCCAGTGTTCTCGCTTGTAAGTTCTGCATCACTTTTGCAAGAGTGTGCGGTGGTATGGCCTGTATCTCATTTGTGATGGCGGCCTTCAATTCTTGCAAGGTCGTTGGGTTATTTCTGTAGACCCTACTCTTTAAATATCCCCAGAGATAATAATCTAAGGGAGAAAAATCCGGAGACCTTGCGGGCCATTCAACGTCTCCAAATCTTGAGATTAACTCGCCTGGAAACGTTTGACGCAAAACTGCCATGCAGTTCCTCGTGGTATGGCAGGTAGCTCCGTCTTGTTGGAACCAGTGGTTTTCTAGACAAAGATCTCTTAATTTAGGAATAAGGAAATCGGTCAACATTTTTTCGTAGCGATCACCATTTACAGTGACCGTGTTTCCGATGGAATCCTCGAAAAAGTACGGCCCTATGATCTGAGATGCAGTAAGACCACACCAAACAGTTACACGCTGACTATGCAACGGAACTTCGGTAATATTCAATGGATTTTCTGTTGCCCAGAAACGACAATTTTGTCTTGAAAGATCTTTGAGCTGAAACTACACTTCTTCCATGCTCATAATATTGCTCAGTTATGAAACGCAGCTGTTCCACAGTCCATGCAGTCATCTTGAAGGGTTAGTTTTAACTAACACTTTTATTTTGTTTTGTATCTTATATTGTCTTGTATTGTCAAAACCTATACAATCCTGTACAAACTTGTAACTATCCTCTTTCGAATGATGCGTATGATTTTATAAAAGGACTTATACTTTAAGAGTTACAGGGGTTTCTTTTGGGTCCCATTTCTCTGGATCACCCTTTATTTAATTATTTAATATAACTGTGTATATATTAGTGGTGGACCGGATATCCGCATCATTTTTAACATCCGCATCCGCACTTCTGACTGCGGATGTTATGCGGATATTACCTCTAATAAATTATGAAATTTACAATTAATTTATCCTATAAAGTAGCTTATAAGGCCCAGTCATGCACATTTCATGTAAAGTATTAATTACACTGGCCAACAAAATGAAACTTTTTTTCCTCATCACAAACATGATCACACTTTTCTTAATGCATGTTTCGCGCTGATTCCGAATCTGGTTTTATTTTGTTTCTAGCACGTATAGTTATATAGATACACTGGTTTTGATATTTTTAAGTTTTTGATATTGATATAAGAAAATTTATGGATGTATAGATCACACTTAGGAATGCTAAACAACAAATACATCATATACCTTATTCAATGTACTTATAAATAAAGAATATATACATTATTTTATTAAAAGCGCTGTGAGTGTGATTTCCTTTTGTAAATTTGGCCTGGATTGTCACGATATAGCATCCAACAATGGTCCGCCATCATGTTTTCATTCCAATATCCTTGGTAGCGCTTCTCCATCATCTGAATATCTTGATGGAAGCGCTCTCCTTGCTCGTCACTCACTGCACCAAGGTTTTCAGGAAAGAAATCTAAGTGGGAATGCAGGAAGTGAATTTTTAACGACATTCGACACTCCATTTCTTTGAAGGCATCAAGGAGGTTCTTGACTCCATCCTTATACGCAGGTGACTTGTTGCTTCCAAGAAAGTTTTCACATATCCATTTGAACGCCAGCCAAGCCTTCAATTCCAGCGGACTTAGGACTTTTTCAAATTCAGTGTCATTCAAAACCTCCCTTATTTGTGGCCCAACAAAAATTCCTTCCTTCAATTTTGCTGCAGTAACCTTCGAAAATTTCCTTGAAAGGTATTGGAACCCTTCAGAATTGACTTTACCCATTGCTTTAACAAAATTCTTCATTAAACCAAGTTTAATGTGAAGAGGTGGCAGATAGATCTTTTGGGGATCCACTAAAGGGACAGACTGGACATTGCTTATCCCTGGGACATGTGTATACCTAAGTGGCCAGTCACTTTTGGTGTAATGTTCTATAGTGGCGCGACTGTCCCACAGGCAAAGGAAACAACAAAATTTTGTGAATCCTGACTGCATACCCATAAGCATTCCTATAACTTTTAGATCTCCACAAACATTCCATTGATGACTGTCGTATTTGATTGCCTTAAGTAGTATATCCATATTGTCATATGTCTCTTTTAGATGGACGGAATGGGCAATGGGGATGGATGGCATTATATTACCATTATGCAAAAGAACTGCTTTCAGGCTTCTCTGCGACGAATCAATAAAGAGGCGCCACTCAGATGCCACATACGTCTGCGATATGACTGTAAACAGTCCATTGATGTCATGGCAATAACAGAGAGGACCGTCTACTGAAAAGAATGCTGTTAATTCAAAATTCCGCTTTCCGTAGTAACTAATACGAACATTGTTCTCAAGTAAATTGTTCTCCTTTAGTCTTGAGGCGAGAAGCTCTGATTTCTCTTTAGACAGCGATAAGTCTCTAACAAGATCATTCAACTGTCCTTGGGTTAACTTTTTAGGCTCTAAATGTCTACCCTCAAAAGTGTACTCTGGTTCTGTAGATGGTCCGGAAACTCCAGTTGCACCTACGTGCTGAATCCAAGTTTGGATATACAATCTGGTGTTTGTTCTTGGCAGAAAACCCCATTAAGTTCACACTACAAAAATAACAGTCTTCATGATGATCTCTCGGCTCCCTCCATATCATGGGTATGGCAAATGGCATTGAAGCTTTCTTTTTGTTAAGCCAATCACGTAATCCATTTGAACAGCCAGAACAGATTTGATGTGGCGCCCATGGTTTATCTTGGTCACCTAGATGGCAACCAAAGTATAGCTTGTATATTTTCTTAATGTCGGTTGTAATACTTCGTCGCTGTGTTTTAGTTGTTAACTGGCCGCATACGAAACAGAACTTGTCGGGGTCATTCTTACATTGTCGAGGCATGTTGAGCAAACTATAAATTCAAAAAAAATGTACACCAACTTGACACAACAAGTTCTTGGACTGGACTGATCTTTTGACACACGAAGCACGGCGTTGTTGCCTGAATCACAATGCTGCTAGACGTAAAAGCTCACACCTGAAATACATAAGATGTATAATTAAGATAATTGAAATAAATAAGATGAATAAACTAAAAAAACACAATAAAATAAACACAATCAAATGTTGAAATATTAGTATTTTGCCTATTTAAAATGGTTAAATCTGTGTAGTTATATATATGCCTTCATTTTGAAAACTATACGTGCTAGAAAAAATCTGAATGCAGTTTTGGAATCAGCGTGAAAAATGCTATCCAGCCACCACAAATTTTACTCTGATGAAAAATCTTTGTTGACCAGTGTTATTAATGAACAAACTAATATATAAACCTTAAAATATAAATACCTGGTAACACAGAAAATTGAATGAAACTTGTTTCATTCAATTTTCTGTGGCTGAAACTCTTGAATAAGTTATTATTTTTATCATAATGAAAACATTAATATTAATTTTAATTCTTATGCATTGCCTGCCATAATAGTAATATCACGAAATTTGAAAAATTGTCATATATTCATAATTCTATATTATATTGAATAGATTAACTAAATATCCGCATCCGCACCGCATCGGATATTGAAATTAAATATCCGCATCCGCAGATATTGAAAAACTAACATCCGATCCACCACTAATATATATATATATTTTTCCTGTACTAATATATTGATAATACAACGTTTTGTATATTTTTTATTATATATTTCCCGTTCGTGTTTCTTATGCTATTATTATTTTTTGATCATATATATACATTCCATTGTATATTTATTATATATTCATCGTCCGTATGCTATTATTATTTTTGATCATATATATTCCATTGTATATTTATTTTCTATATATTTCCATTAATTCGCCTAAATAAACAGAATGATGCAATGGTGTTTTATTTAATTCTTTTGGTTGTACACGGTATTTAATTATATCAATTGGCTGGCTTCTAAAGCGGATTTCTAAACCAGAATATATGCATTAATTAAATAAATAGCGCTATCTGGCAACTCAACCTGTACACCTGAACAAGCCATTTACGCCTTCTAAATCAACTGGCGGATTAAGCCAGAATATATGCTTTAATTAAATAAATAGCGCAATGTGGCAACTCAGCCAGATACGCCAACTGGCGGTTTAAGTCGGAATATATGCTTTAATTAAATAAATAGCAAACTGGTAACTCAGCCAGATACGCCAACTGGCGGATTAAGCCAGAATATATGCTTTAATTAAATAAATAGTGCAAACTGGCAACTCAGCCAGATAAGCCGACTGGCTGATTAAGCCAGCTGGCTGATTAGGAACATATTAAGACAACGGCCGCTCGGTTGAAGTCTTAATATGCGCTTGGCTCCTGCCAGGCGAACACCTCTCTTCCTTTCTCTCCTTCTCCTCTCTCTTTCTCTTGGGGGATAACTCCGCCTCCAAGTTGCATAACCCCTTGTTGCTCTTGCAACATTCCCCCTCCCCCTTCGTTGCATAACATCTTGCAACATTCACCCTCCCCCTTCTTGTTGCGTACGATTATGCAACATTTCCTTTGCAACATCGATCGACATTTGCAATTGCATTGCACTCTCCCATTTTGCGCCCATACTACTCTCGTCAAGCCAATTAATCGTTCCCTAAACCCTCCAAACCAGGAGGCTCTTCCTGGAACGAATTTCCATTTTATCCGATTAAGTGATAAAGACTTCTTGATGGAAATGTGATTTTGGAAAATTTTAAATTGATTACCAGCGGCAGCAGAAAATGTTGTAGCATTGTCACTGTACATATTTCTGGGAAGTAATCTTCTACCGATGCATCTTCTAAGCGCTCGATGAAAGGATTCTGAAGAATTATTCTCGACAATTTCGAGATATACGAAATGCCACCTACTTTCGATGACAATACATTCAAACCGCGGATGAAATTGTAGTAATGATAGGAACCGATCAAAATGGCATCATCGTCAACACATTCATTTATTTGTGGGTAGGCTAATTTAATGCCCAATTTTTTAAGTTGGTTAATAGCGGATTGAACTGATGATGATGATCCTGGACGGTAAATAATCTACTAAGATAGCCTTCATAGGAATAATTTCCTTGATCGTTCTTACATGTATTTCGACTTCATTGTAAACTGAATTTTCCTTTCGTTTGGAACCCATCCACTGCGAGTCTCACAATATTTAGTATTTATTTCCAATTCAACCGCAAGTGATTAACATAAAGGTTCTTTGTGAACCCTGGTCAAAGAGCGGCTTGATCTTTTGAATACCACGATTAGTCTGTATTGGTAATATAGCTGTAGGCAATGCTACACCACTAATATTTCCTTTATCACGCGTAAAAGCCACAGCATTTATAGTTAGCATTTCCGACTGATCCTTCAAATTATCACCGCGAGGTTTCTTTGCAGTATAGCTTTTATTACTACTCTTAAAGCATAGGACAGTTATTGCGTTTACATTTACAGTGTGTACAGTATATAATACTTTTATACTCGTTCTTGAAATGAGAATTCGATAAGCAGCTCACGCAAAAATTTAGTTATTTCATTCCTTTAATTCTATCATTTATGTCCTTATAATGTTTACATTCGTTATTAAAATGAACGCCAAAACGAAATCTACATTTATAGTGAATTTTAGTAGTAGTTACGTTAAAGCTTCCCAAAGTACTTTTCGATTTTGTACCTTTCTTATTTTGGTAATTATGCAGTAAATGCCATGATCTGCATTTCTAGCAAGAAATATTTTTCTAGCATAATTTGATATGTACTTTATTCAAATTTAAGTTTCATTTGTTGTATAAATGTTCCAAATGGGAACCCACCTTAACCTAACGTAACCTAACAACGTAAAATTACCTATAAAATTACTAACTTTATATTTACTATTCTGGTGGTGGATATAAAAGGGAAATTTGCCGAAGGAATGAGTGCAGTCATCCGGAGAATGGTCATGAATAAACAACCATCTGGCAAAGTACTAAAAGTAACGACCTTTTGTTGCCTGCACGCAGTGATGGGCAGTATCTAGATACATGTATCGCCGATACGTATCGATCGATACTTTTGTATCAGTATCGGTATCGCTTTAGCTACTTGACAGAAGTATCGATTTATCGGTATCGCTAAGGTCAATTTTCTTAAATGTATCGAAAAAAAATCGATACTTCGATACATCGATACATTAATAAGAATTTTTAAATATTTAAATAGATGTTATAATATGACACTACTGAGTTATATTTATGAATATACATAAATAATAATATTATTAAATATTTATTTAATAACAGTACTACTCTACTGGTCACGTCACACAGTACGGCGCAACGTTTAAACACGTTTGTACTTATGTTATTGAGATTAATTAACCATAATATAGAAACACTCATAATATAGAAACGCTCATATAATATAGAAACGCTCATTGGTGTTGGTATTTTTGAAGGGTAATAGTAATTACTTTTAATTGTTAGTGTAATATTTTCAGTCATTCATGTATCCTACAAAATTAAAACATACTTTCTAAATAAAGCAATTGTTTTTATTTACATCTATAAAACCCATTAAAATGCCGTTGATTTTACTTACAGTGCGTACAAATTACTAGTATAAACAATAATATCTAATACCTACATATTAAATGAACAATTATAAAAATGTACCGGCGATGCATGTATCGGTATCGGTATCGCTTAAGACACCTAGAAAGTATCGGCGTATCGGTATCGCCTAAGACGTTCTTCATGTATCGATGTATCGGTATCGCTTTAGCGATTTTCATGTATCGATGCCCATCACTGCCTACACGGAATACTCAACTCTTGATGTCCTTCCAGAGTCGTTCGATGTTTTGCGTGTGACGGTGTGAGCACCCGTTTCTGGATCTACAAAATGTTCCAAATGATAAACTGTTTTATAAATAGAGCCTCCATCAGAAAGAAAATTATAGGCTTTCCACTGATCACTATGCCAGGCAAAATGTAGCGTTCATTTAACAGGATGAGAGTTTCTGCTGTTCGATTGGGGACTCCAAAAAGCCAAACACCTTGAATTTTACGTCCGCGATTATATTTACTGTTGCAGTAAATACATGAATGAAACAAGCGCTCTGATTGGCTATTGCATTAAATATGCGATCCAATTGGCTGATGTATTTTATTATGAAAACTTGCATTTTAATCACATTTAAGAAATTTGCACAACAAATGAAGCTTAGATTCGAATAAAGTACATCATATTACACTAGAAAAATATATGGTACTTTTCCGTTATACCCCAACAATTTCTTCTTTCCCGGTTAGGTTAACTGTGCGCCCTTGATAATTGATTAGGTTGTCGTGATATTTTCGTTAAAATATTCGAATCACCTGAAGATCAGGGCCCCCAGCCTTTGTTAGTTAGCCTTATAAGGCTAACTAACGAAAATATCACGACCTAACCTAACCAATCGTTAGGTCAACTGTACGCCCTTGACGATTGATTAGGTTAGGTCATTATATTTTCGTTAGTTAGCCTTATAAAGCTAACTAAAGAAGGCTGGGGGCCCTGATCTTCAGGTGATCCGAAAAAATAAATTGCGAACAAAGGCCACAAAAGATCCTTTTTAGCATGTTTCCTTAAATTAATTTTTCGCCTCACAGGTATGAGGATCTCAACATTAAACTCAATTAATGCAAATGTCTATCAAGAAACCATTAATAAACATTGTTTTTGCGTATTTTAAAATGTAGGACCCATATGTGTTTGACCTATCATGTGTATTTGTGTGTCTACATGTGTATTTGTGACCTATCATTTGTCTGACCTATCATGCGTTTCCTGATTCAGCATTTTATTTTCTTTTGTTTCAGATTAATAGCATACCTTGCAATGGCCTCTTCTGGTATAACAAGAGAAAAAGTGAAGCATTCTGTTTTTGCAATGCCAGCAGAGCCTCCTGGCAACCAACTACCAACTTGTGAGGATGTATTCAAAGCTTATCTTAAACATAAGTTCATTACTGCAACATTTAGCACTCAGAAATACTCTGAAATTATCGCGGAAGAAGTGAATGATATATATATATATATATATATATATATATATATATATATATATCCGTGCTTCCATTCCAACAATCGACTTCAAAAGCATAGTAATTAAGGTAAAGAGATTAATTGAGAAGAGACAAGAACTTAGAAAATATCCCACGAGTAAAAGATCTTCCAGCACTTATCAAAGTAAATATGATTCCTTCAGAAATTTATTTGACATATGTTGTTGCAGGTGCTATGCCTCCGGTTCTCATAAAAGACGTGAGTTTAAATGCGCTAAGGCTGAGAAAATCCCAAATGATGAATGGGAGTTCTGGATTGATCAATATACTGAACGAAAAATTTGCTTACTTCACACTAATGAGCTTCCCTTGATAAAATACCTGGAAGTTCTTGACGGGCAAACGACAGGACCTAGAAGTTCACAAGGCAAAATCGGCAAGGATCTGAACTTTGATCCAAAGAACAGACCAGTTGCAAAATTTCCACCTCTCGCTGGAAAAGTGATGGACCAAAGAAGTGCTAGCAGATCTCAGCAGTGACCAGCAATACCTCCATAAGGCGTGTTTGTTAATTCAAAATGGTCATGATAGCGGTCCAGCTATCAAATTGTTAGAAAATGCTCAACCTGGGTCTCTCAATAATGCATGCACGGTGGCTGACAAAAGCAAATCGTCTCTTACGTTATTACATGTCGCACGAAAAACCATCAGACACACTTCAAAGGATTGCTCATTTTATACTGAACTTCTATGCTCCTGCATGTTTCTATATCAAAGCAAACTGGTCTTGTCAGGATGGAGCCAAAAACTTTTTCTTCATGATTTAGCTCTATCAAAAACTACATACAATCGACCAAGGCATTATTCGTCCAGTGTGACAAAACAACTGTTACTTTTGTCATCCTGAAAATATCCTTTTATCTGCTATCGCTGACAAGAATAAGAATATTCGGAAGCTAGCAGTCGAAAAAGCGCTACAAGCGAAAAGGAGTGTCATACCGGGTGAAATTCGAATGTTTGACAAGAAATCCATCAGGCTCAACTTCTCAGCTTCGACCTACATGGATATGATTGATTGGAACGAAATGGATATTACTGTTCCTTTCTTACTCTCTGATGTTACAAGTAGGACTGATGACTACCAAAAACCCATAATTCTTGACAAATACCCGCGTCATTCCCAGGCAGTTGAAAGAAATGTGAAGGAAATCTCCTCTGCAAGTGAAAAAGTCTACGGACATGACGCCCGCCATGGAATGGTTATTCTCAGCAAGAAATCTCGGCTAGAGAATCCAAAAAGGGAAACAAAGTCAGATTTTAAGTGAATCAACAAGAGAATAGCAGTTACACTTCATATAATTTAGTGATGAACGCATGTTTTGGTTTATAAAAGGAAATATTGTTATAATTTATAATTTTTAACCAAACTAAATTTGTTTCAAAATTTTGGCTTTTCTTCAAAATTGAAGTCAAAGTTGCGAGAATGCGTATATTCATAGGCTATAAAAGTTAATGTTTTTATGATAGGTGAGTACTAGAGCACCTTTTCAGCCATGTTTCATACTGACAACTTGAGTTCGATATATTTTCGCCCCGCCCTACTGTATAAAGTCCCCCCATTCGGGATATAGTTTAATTAAAGAGAAGAAGAAGAATTTCTGTGGAAGCCCTTTTTTTCACAATACCACAGCTACCAAAATTTTGAGCTTCACATCCAAAGCCAGAAACACCAAATTTGTGAAGCTGCACTCAAAATCTAATGGGTTCGTTAAAGTCTCACTAGCTTGAAGTACAGCCTTTTGGGCCACCCTGTATTCTGTTCAAACCTTTTCGCACGAAATTATTTACACGTTCTACGCAAACGTCGACTGACTAGCTACTACAGTATATGTGGTCTTTCTCTCTTCGCTTTTGACTTTCTCTTACAAACCACGCATTGACGCGTTCGACAACATTTCACTTTTATGGCCAGTCTACACGAGAGAAGTTATCGCTTTTCTCATTTCTTTAAATAGCGATTTCTTACTTTCTCATTTGTGATGATGAAAAGGTATTTCCAAGAAGATAAAGGACAATATTATATTTTATTTAATTAACATTGAAAATAAATTTCACAAAACACAAATCTAAAACAATTCTATCCGGAATTATTGCAATATAATAGACTCCTTTAAAAAAGACTTGGGTAGTTATATATATATATATATATATATATATATATATATATATATATATATATATATATATATATATATGGGAAATACTTTTGTTTTTCTGTGATCCATATATGAAATTACATACAGAAGTTTTCCATGAGTTTACGAATGTAAAAAATTTATTACTGAATCAAATGGGAACTGAAATTACAATTAAATGACTGACTGTTTGTTTTAACGATAAAAAAAAAACCTTAATACTCTTAATGTAAATTTTTGTTACAAAAAGAAGCTTAGGAATAAATGTATTTTTGGTTGGTTCATTTAATAAAATTTTAGAAATATTAACATCATCGTTTTACATCAAATTTTTAAAAATAAGTTACACAGAATAGTTTGAGAACTGATTACGGATATTAAATCTTATATACAGTTACACGGAGTAATTTTAATTTTCGGTTTGTAATAATGGGCCATCTTTTGCAATTTTTCTTTTTAAGCCTAAAAGAATTTCATCATTTCATGAGATTCCCTCAAAATGTTTGTTAATTAAAAGAAAATGAGAATTGGGTATATACGTATTGATTGCACTTTCATACCGTGTTGAAATTTGGATTGGACATTAAAATATAAAGAACCTTTCTATAAACTCATTTTAACAGATTAAGTTTCAAATTTATAAAAACATATGTGTGTGTGTGTGTGTGTACATAGGGCCTGGAGCTTTCAGTAAATTTAAGAAATAAGCCAATACACTAATGAGAGAATCTATTTTATAATAAATATTAAATAAAAAAAAAATATTATATATATATATATATATAATTACGTAACTAAATAATTATTATTAATATTATTTTGTGAAAATCTCTCATCTTGTTTAGTAATGTTTCCTGCAATCATTTGACTTCTAAAATGCTTAACATTTGTAGTCTTTTAAGTCTTCTAAATTACATGATTCCAAGACTTTCACTCTATAGAATTTGAAACAGGTGAGAATATAGGCAAAATGGATATATAGAAAGTTTATTTAAAGAGTAACAACTCTAAAGGATTAAATTCTCCTAAAAACTGCTCATTTACAGTCGTCAAACTTGCTGGGGAAAGTTTAATAAACAGTTATTATGTACAAGTAAAGATTTTGCCAAAAGAAGAAGAAGAAAAAGAAGAAGAAGAAGAAGAAGAAGAAGAAGAAGAAGAAGCTCAAAGATTTTTCTAAGGGTTTCCATCGCTGCAAAATAGTGAGTCTGTAGGATATCTCGAGGGTATCTATAGGGTATGTGGAGATGAAAAATGGTTTCATCTCTCTTTGAAAAGGGACAAAGATTTGTTTCCTTAAAAAAGAATAAGCTGCGAATATAAAACTTTGAAGTAAATAAAAAATCTAAGAATACCACTAAAGTATTTTATACATTGTAAGAAACAATATATTTCCATTTGTATACATGAATATATTTAACATACGTAAATCACCATTATCAAAAATTGCAGTTCGCCTCTCGTTATTTACCGTAACCACTCATTCCTTCCATTTTGGTAACAACTTATGATAATATACATTGAATATTCAACAAGACACATAAAGGCCCCAATTATATGTAGGTCAGGTAGAATCAAAATTAGGAAGATAATCTAACGTAAAAGCAGCCCTTATCTCTCGCGTCCTTCACGAAGCAACCAACGCGCGCTCTGAGAAGGTCTATTACTCGTGTAGAAGAAGTCTCGTCTCTAATTGCGAGTGAATAAAACTGGGCCGAAAGTCAACTTATTGGGTTTACTTTCCAAAACCATTCTTCCAAATGAATATTTTGTTAGTGTCTTTAAAAACTTGCCAGTTTAAACCATTCTTTTTATACAATAATTACCTTCTAACTCACGACCGAATCTACGTAGATTTTTATTGTACTTTTTTTCCAATTAATTTTAATGGATATTCTTAAGTACGGAACAATTTCAGGAAAAATATTCACCTAAATACTTTTTTTAGTTTTCAAAATAATAATAATAATAATAATAATAATAATAATTGTCATCACTGAAACCTAAAGAATGGTCATGTAGCGAGCTTGTATTTATAACGTTTAGTTTATATAATTTATAGTTAATCCTTTAAGAATATATGAACAAATACTATATCAAAGGTCTTAGAATATATATATATATATATATATATATATATATATATACGGTGTATATATATATATATATATATATATATATATATATATATATATATATATATAATAAAATATTTCAACATTCTTAATTATTATAAATAGTGTCTATTTACTCTTTATGTCTGGTGATAAAATCTAAATAAAAAAATTCTAAAGTTAGAAAAAATACACAAAAATGCAGGATGATAATTGTACATTTTTTCACTCTTATAATTATTATTATTAATATTATTATTATTATTATTATTATTATTAGCTATTAGCTATTATAAAACATTATCTATAATAATTATGCCATAGAATACGAAAGAAAATACTGTACGAAAATGAAAATGAAATCAAGAGAAATAGAAGTAAATAATAGAGTATAATGTGTTCTCTATTGTAAGATATAGGTATGGATATATGTACTATGATAATAACAGAGTTATTGTTCCTTGATTTCCAGCTGTAATTAAGTATTTGGGATACAGAAAACAACGGGAAGAAGGCGCCGTACCCTCAGAAGAATCCACCGCCACCGAATTTAAACCCTCCGATGCCTTTTCCCAAGCCACCCAGAACGTTGCCCACTTTCCCTGCCACGTTTCCAGCCACGTTCGAAACCTGACAATGGAAGAGAGAAAAAATTACGCGAATTACGCGAATATTCTCACTTATTAAAAAAATGTATCTTCACTTAAAATTCCTTTCGTCAATTATGAAAGAGGAGGCAACTCTCGCTCGAGTTAACCTCGTTTCTTGGAACGAGGGATGAGCTTACTTCTGCCCCGACTTTAGCCACCACATTGGCAGGATCATCGGAGAGCGTCTGGCTGATCTGGGTCGTCACCTTCTGTTTCTTATCGATCATATCGTCCTCAATTCCCGTCTCGGGGTAGTCTCTGAGGACGGAAAGCGAATTAGAACCTCGCTGAAGACTAAACTCGCCTTCGTCAATAATAGCCAAAATGCAGCGGCAAAGACGCGATAAGCGTTTCCATTTTGAACTCATCAACGCCTCATAAAATAAATGGGGTGCTTCTCATTGAAGATCTTTGAATGCATAGAAAAAGCGATTCATTTCTCCTCTAATTTGAATCTAAGAACCGATTTTCATTTAAGGTTCTAAAGCCTCAACATCCCTGAAGCTTAGACTTAAATGACATGGCTACTAGAATTTCTTAAACACTTTTTAAAGGCCATTTCTTTCACTAAATTAATTAATAAACTTAGGTTTTATTAAATTATTACTAATAAGTTTAATAATTCGTCAAAATGGTCAGATTTTATTAATGTCATTTTTATCACGAATATTCATACATTTGAAAAATAACCTTGCCATGAATTAATTTCGTATTTTATATTGAGACCATAAACTGCGAACACCATTTCCATCATGTTAATAGTGAATTTGACCAAAAGTAAAGTGAAATTTTATTTTAAGATCCGTATATTTCATTTAAATATAAATAATTTTTCCCATTCCAGAATAATTTTAAGAATTAAAGTTTCGACTTTTTCCTCGACGCTTTTACACCACTTGTCTTTGTATTAAAATGAGGACTATTCTCTTCTTAGCAAATAAAAATAATATGAATAATGCTCTAAAATATATCTGAAGACACACAAAGGATTGTATTCCACGTCATAACGTTCATGTTTCAGTCCCATATTGAAGACGAAGCAAATATTAATAAAAATAATTGAGTAACACATGGCGTCAACTATATCTGAGCGAGTATTGATGCATATACCCTTCAAGGCTATCCACTATTGGCACTGAAGAATTAAGAAAATTTAGACATGCAAATCTGGTGGTTCCAAGCAATGTAGAAAAATAAGATATATCTGCTTTCATTAGAACCTTCCTAAGACGCCAGACAACAACATTACGACTATTTCAAAATAGTTTTCTATATTCCGTTTACGTTTAAGGATTTGTTTCAGGATTAAATAAAACGTAATTTAAAGACAGACCGTTCCTAATAATAATAATAGATGAAACCGGATGCAAATAAGTTTCCATTTTAAGTACTCGTTTATACAACGGCCATACAAGAAAATAAAAGGCTTTTTTCGTGCTACATTCGATGAGAAGGACTAACGTTTTCGAGGTAACCTTAAACGTAAACTTTGTGTCAAGTGCTTTAAAAGAAAGTTAGCAGAAGACAGAATTACTCACTCGCCCTCAGCTCCTTCGAGACAACTGAAGAAAGACGGAGAAACAGTTTCACAAAGAGAAAAAGAGTGAAAAAAAAAAAAGAAGAAAAACACCTTTGAATGTCGTCCTACCACATTCCTCATATTTTGTTTTATCTACAGTATTTTGAAATATGTACATTAAATGCTGTAGAAAACCGAATTGAAATTATCATTTCTAAAGACTTCTTTATTAGGTGAACTTTATTAGGTGTAAGAGAGTTTTCTTGGCGTTATCCAGATACTGCGCATGCGCCGCAACTCTTTGTTTTCTGTGGTTTTTGACCGTCGTAACTTTTCGCGTAGTAGCTTGGACAACATTACAACAGATCGTTTTGCGATCTTGAAAGTAGTTTTTCGGTCGATTTTCTAAATGTCTTTTAAAACTTGCGACATTTAAATCATTCTTTTTATGCAATAATTACTTTCTAACTCAGGAGCTAATTTTTATTGTACTTTTTTACAATTAATTTTAATGGATATTGTTAAGTACGAAACAATTTCATGGAAAATATTAACCTAAATAAAGTTTTTAGTCCTATCTACCAAACTCCGTTGGGTCAATTTAAGGATTTAGTTTAGAAGGAACCAATACGGGATCTTTTCCGTTTGACTGCCGCCATTGAAACATAAGAGGTGAGTGCCCCCAGCCTTCTTTACTTAGCCTTATAAGGCTAACTAACGAAAATATCACGACCTAACCTAACCAATCGTTAGGTCAACTGTACGACCTTGACGATTGGTTAGGTTAGGTCGTGATATTTTTGTTAGTTAGCCTTATAAAGCTAACTAAAGAAGGCTGGAGTTTAATTATGTTTCAATGGCGGCAGTCAAACGGAAAAGATCCCCAATACGTAAATGAAACGGATTACGAAGAGATTACAGATTACGAATAACACTATTAATGTAAATTTGTATTTTGATAATTCTAGAAATATTTAAATATTTTTACTTCAAAGTTAAATATTTTATAAGTCAGTTAAACTTGCAAAACTCTTTTAACCAAACTACTGAAGCAAAAGGGGGAATAATAACTTAGTTAGAGATATTTTTTCTTTTACTACCGAAACTAATGATTGTATAGAGGTTTCAAAAATTCCTACAAAAAGTGCCAAAACCTAAGTGATTCTTACTCTTCATCGACTCTCCTGGATCCTTCCAAAAGCGCACACGCAGCCTCCTCCGTTGACATCCTTTGACTGATGGTCTGATACGTCTTTGTGTTCAACTTCTCCTCCACAATTCCTTGCAGCTCAAAATCTGAATAGATTTTCTGAAATTTGTCAGAACGCAAAGTTTCAATGACTGTTAACTCCGCTTATTGCCCGCAAAAAAAAAGCAAATTAACTTTAAGTTTTAATTTAGATATTTTTAATAGGAAAATAGTGAAATGTTCTGATAATATTCATTAAATTTCAGTTTGATTTTAAAGAAAGTCTACCAATGTACTCATAGTCTAACTGAGCCTTTATTAAATAAATGGAAATAACAGTGCATTTTATAAGCTTACATATAATATATCATGCTATGTTTCGTAGACATCAACAACAACGTATTGTCTGGGTTTAGGGATTAGGAAAACAATGGGTTCTACTGTAAGTTTAGAAGGAGAGAAGCTGGAGGGAGGACTCCACCCCAATTGAATCTCTTCTCGACAGATGTTGCTAAATTTTAAAACGATGAAAATAACACGTTGCGAGCACAACAGCGTTCTTGGCTCTGAACTAACCTGGAGGAGAAAGACAAAGACTATCCGCAGTTGTCCAGGATGACGTTGGTGGGGAAGTGAGAGGGCTTTGTGGTTCCTTGTTGCACGATATCGGGAGTATACAAAGGGAAAGAAAGTGAAAGAGGAAGGAAGCGTAAGCGAGATGAAGGAGAAGATGGGAAGAACTGTAAAGTGAAATGAAACGGCATCCAAACTAAAAAGTTACGCACATGCAGAGGAGGTGTAATTGAAGGATAAACGTGCAGAAACTCTTTACTATTCATTAATGCGGATGTGTATTATTTGCAAAATAACTACAGACAAAGTAGAATAAATTTAGCCTCGTATTCTAGAAGTTGTTTACGCATCGTAAAATGAATACCTTTTTGACTTTACAGTTAAAACAATTTCAAATAATGGATCACAGTAGCAAATTAACTTACTAATAGACGCATCGAAAAGTTAGTTTTGAATTGTACATTACGATCACACTATCTCGAATTCAAAGGTAAGAAATTGAGCTAAAATAGAATTAATATATTTGATAATTGTAAATATGTTGAAATTTCATCAAATACGTGAAACTCCTCGAAATTTTGAGCCACGGAAAGGTCTCAGATTATAAACGAGTTTTTGCTCACAAAGGATTTTTGAATTTTTTTTTTTTTTCTAGCTTTCCAAGGTTACAGTAAGAAAATAGCTAAAATAGTTAATTAAATATACAACATTTATAGTTTTATAATCATGACATTTTAACAAATGCATAATTAACAGAACACTTATTTAACATACGTTAATATAAAATACAGTGGCGAACATTTATCGTATATTTACATTAGATTAATAAAATATATTAATTGAAATAATTAATAGAGAGAAGGAAACACGAAGAGAACGAACGACGATCAGGTAAAACAACAAATATTTTTGACCGAGTTCAATAGACGAGAGGAAAAGAGTAGACGAAACGTTGTTATTTTAAAGAGAGCATTTGCTTTGTTGGTGAAAGGCATATGATGATTAAGAGGGATTGTTAAACGGAAGGCAAAGAGTGTGGTGACGGCCTTGCTCATTCCGTGAGCTTTCCTGTGCGGAGGAGACGCTGCATTTCACTCTCGACCCGCTGACTCACTACGCAATACGCCCGCGAAGCTGTCTGAGCGGGGGCGAGGCCGGCGTCGGACAGACCTGAGGAGAAATGCTGAAACAGAGCAAAGGGGCGTGAGGCCCAAGCGGGGGCAGCGGGTCCCGTGAGGCGGGTCACAATGGGTCGAGCGGGGCAGCAGAGAGTAGTAGAGTAAGGAGAAGGTGAGAACGACGATTCTGCTATTTAATTAACTCACTTTTAACGAAATTCATCAATGGCAATCAATGATTAAAAATTGCAAAATAATCAGATACGTAATAACGGAGAAAATTGTTCCTTGGAATACTTTACAGACTTTAAACTCTAAAACTCTGAACCATTAACCAGTAGTAAACTTTATATCTCTGTGCAGTAAACAAATCATTACTCAGTTGTTGTTTAAGTAGTGTGCAATTTCTATAATAATCCTTTTTCACACACACACACACTCGTGATTATCGTCGATATCACCATATCCTGCAAGGATTCTAAAGTGCTATACAGTTAGATCGCAAAGTTCAGGCAGGTGCAGAAAGTATGAATCTAATTACCTGCTCTGTCGTACAAAGATTTCTTTACTTATAACAAATGAAAATAAATAAAGAAAAACAATAATTGAAAATTATACAAATGGCAAGCAAAAATAAATTAATAATAAATTAATATAAGGGAAAATTTACTCAAGGCTCGTTCTAATTTTGACTTAAATTACAATGTCCTAAAACGCGACAGGATCAAGCACCAACCTTGACAATATGAGCTAAACAGGTGCACTGATATGGGTGGAGATTATGGTCCATTCGTTCGCTCAACCAGCTGCAGAGCATCTGTACTTGGCCAGAATACCATTGCTAAAACGGAAAAGATCAGCAGCGTTAGGCCGGATTTTAAATTATATATTCACGGAGTGTGATTTGTTTTGGGTGAGTCACCATCCAATTCGAATGAATGAAGTCAATCAAGTAAAATATTTTCAAATAATCTCTTTAATTTAATAAATATATATACAGTATATAGGAATGAGTCAAATGTTTCATCTACCTCAAATAAATTCAAGATCCACAGCTCATCGTTGACTTTTTGTCTTATTTGGTCCATGGAATTCCTTGAGAAATTGACGTAAGCTTTCCCCAACTCTCTTCCGGATCCGCTCACATTTTGCCGGTACTGATAATGGAGATAATTAGCATGAAAATTCAAGCGGGAATTTAGTACTTAAGTAGAGATTTACGAACCTCCTACAGGAAGTTCATATTAATGGAGAATATATGAAACTAATTTTGAATAATATCCTTATGGTACACAAACTATCTAAAGCCTAGTACTTTTTCTCTAGAAAGAAAGGTTCAGGAACTCTGCTATAAATTTCATACAACCTTTGCCATTTGTTACCCCATCCCACCCTGGTGCTGGCTATCCCAATCGAAAAAGAAGCGTCTATCTTATTCCTAAAAATTTGTCGTACAACCAAAAAAAATAAAAAATAATTAGGAATGAAAATAAGAAAAGGAAATTGTCTTTTGTATGTTCAAAATAAAAGGTACCCCCATAAAAAAGCCATATATACATTAGCATATATTTATATATAAGTGTGGGTGTGGGAGGGTGTGAATGGACTGTGGTACCGTGAAAGAGAGAATGGATCCGATGAAGCTTCCTTCGTCATATCTGCCCAGCTTCGAAAGAACCGACTCCAGAACACTGAGAAGCTTCGCCACCATCCCTTGCGTCATGCTGGAACTCGTCCTTTCGATCAGGTCATCGATTTTCGTGTGATACTGATGCTGAGAAGTAAACACGTAAATTAAAGGGAAAAAATCTCAATATGGTGGTGTTATCGATCGCTGTGATTTGTCTTATTTATTGCATTATTTACTGTCTTCATCCTCGAGTTCTAAAAAATACAAAAAATATAATATTTATTTTTGTGGATTACTTCTAACGGATATCTTATATAAATCTTTGTACTACTCCATGTAGTTAATAAATGAGTCATAGTGTATAAAGAGATGGTTTGGGAGAATTGCTTTTTTGAGTTTGAATATTACGTATTACGTAGGAAAATCTAGGTATTTTTTATGTGATATGTTGTATGTGACTTTTGAAATTTAATTTGTTACCCAACTTGATGCTAAGCACTTTAACTTCATTTGCTTTTGCAAGAGAATTGTTTTCAATTATTAAAGCCGTGGGCGCGGTTATAAGTTTTTTAGTTACAGTCACATATGATGATTTTGTCAAGTTCAAGTTCATTAAAAGCTATTTGCACACACACACACACACACACACACACACACACACACACACACACGCACATTTATAGGCATGCTTTAACTGCCTGTTCATTTAATTTATTAGGGAGCTGATATCGTGGTATGTAGAAGTGAGTGTTGTATCGTCTGCATATTGAATGGAGATTAATGTTGTTGACCGATAAAAATCCTTTACACGAATTAAGAAAATTAAGGGTCCACGGATACATCCTTGTGGAACGCCACCTTCCAACACAGAATATTCTGATGAAATGTTTTTTACTCTAACATACTGCTATATGTGTTTAATTTATCAAGTAAAATATCATGCGAGAGCGTATCAAGGGCTTTAAACAGGTCGAGGAAAACTAAGATTGCGTGTTTTTTATACTGTGGTTTAGGTTTTTATAAATATTTGTTAATGACACGTTAATAGCGTCTTCTATGGTGTGACCTTCCCTAAATCCAAATTGTTTTTGCCAGGATGTCATATTTGGCAAAGAATTTAATTAATCTATTGCGTACACTTTTTTTTCAAATACTTTGCTCAAGGTTCGTGATGGAGATTGACCGGTAACTGGATGGAGAATCAGGACTGCTTATTTAAATACTGGACAAACTCTGGCTATCTTCGGGTAATCAGGAAATACACCTTGTTCTATTAACTCATTCATAAGTCTTGTCAGTGGAGATGCTATATCATCTGATATTAGTTTATATATTTATGTATATTGAAATGAAATTGATAGCTGCGTTTAATTTTTATATGTTTCGTTTCGATTGGCAAAATTGGTTCAAAGAAAAAATTCGGTCTGGGGGTTGTGGCATATATTGTTCATAGTAACTGTCTGAATTTGGAGTGGCTGCTGCCGTATTGTTTGCTATTTTTGAAAAGAAATTGTTTAATAAATTAACTACATATATATCTGTGGGATCACTATAGGAAATTCCATCCTGCGACAGCGAAGATAAAGGAATTGTCTTTTCTCTTTTGGCGTCAACTAAAACTTTTAAATTTTCCACAATCCTTTTAAATTAGATTTTTGTTAGCTGATTTTAGGACAATTATGATCTGCTTCCGCGATTTTTATGAGTGAATTATGTTTGTCAAGACAACTTTTATATGTTTGCCCATTAATAACTTCATTCTTCCCTAATTTATAGGGAATGTTTACGTTTTTTGCCTACAATGAGGGCTGGAGTGATCCATTTTTTGAAACAAGTTTTGATATGATAGGGAAATTAACATTAAATATAGCCATTAGCGTGTTTGAGAATGTTTGAAATTTTGTTTCTCTGTCAAAGGTCCTTTTCAGTTATTCCCGACCAGTCAAAACGTGATACTTCTCTGATAAATTTCAATATACTTATTATCTGCGTTTCTACGTAAATGGTTAAACTCATTGAACTGTAGTTGATTGGTTTCCTTGTACGGAAAGGTTTGCAGTTTGATAGTGTAGCCCAAAAAATTAGCTTCGGATCTGGTGGCGTCACTCTTTGGAATCAGGGGTCTCCAATCTGGACGGTAGCGCCCACTAGTGGGCTCACATTAAAGGTAATTAAACATTTATTTCATTATTTATTTTATCGATTATGTTGATTTATTCTTTTTGATCTAAGGTGGGCGATAAGCTTTTTTAATTTTCAAAAAATTGTAAAAGTGGGCGGTGAACAAAAAAAAGGTTGGAGACCCCCCGCAAGTTTAGAGTAATATTAATACTAGATGGGGCATTTGCGTCACTTCTCTCCTCTTCACTTCTGCCAAACTTCTCATACTGGTACTGTAGGAATATTCTGAATTTCACTAAAATAGTGCAATAATTTATTCTGAAGAAAACGTTTCTGGGTTGTAAACCTATGAAATTAGTTATAACGCGGGGATGTTAAAGTTTCTCATATAAGCAAGTAAATATTATTATTATTATTATTATTATTATTATAATAATAATTTAGGAAGGCCAGAAACTGGCACAGCATTCATGCCAACTAATCCGTCCCATTCTGCTAATTCCTATTATTATTATTATTACCTTTGATCTGAGTTTCTTCATTTCACCTTTTGGGAGACGTTTTTACACACTGAGCCATCACGACCTCTCGCATAAATATATAATAATGGAAAATTGACGCACACTGAATTGGGATGGTGTCTACTCTATTTCTAAACTTGTCCTTCATTAGTGACGAATTCATTCCTCAATTAAAGTATGTAATAAGCTTTATCATTAATTTGAGAAGTGTTTCAGCAAAAACGTGTAATTACTTAACCGTCTTTCTAATAATGAGAAAATAGTGTAAACAATAGCGATGAATTAATATAATTTGGCTGTTCAAAATGTATTTCTTTGTATTTTAAACCTAACAACGTTTTAATAAAGAAAACGAAGATGGTATTTAACGGGAAATAAATAATTTAATTAAGCTTACGTGATTATAAGTTTATTTCTAAGCCTATTTCGGATTCAGTGAGTTAAAATGGTTCATTCAGTGAAGTTTAAACCAGTTTGAAATGACTTCGACTTACAACATCCACTCCATCAACGGCGCAAAGTTTGAAAGACTGATTTTTGGCATCGAGAATCACATTGACCATCGCGCACATTTCGGTGGGTAAGACGTAATCGGTAGAAATGAATCCGGTGCCTTTCTTGAGCCATTGCTGAAAGGTAGAGTCCGTTCGTGTAATGCATGACTCGATCATATCACACGCCATTAACTGAAACGAGAATTAATTAAAAGATAGAATTAAAACTAAAAATAAGAAACTTAGTAAGAACATTTGTTTGTTGCGCAACCATGAAAGCCAATCTTCCCACCCAGTGTCATTCCTATTTTATTCCTCATCCCACAGGGAAAAATCGCGAGTTAGAATCTAAAAGGAAGCAATTCTCAAACTCATCCATTCTCATTCCTACAGTAGAAATTTCCCTTTTGTTAAAGTTTTCGTAGGAAATACCCACTGGGGGGTCCGTAATTGTTCACGCTCTCACGTCACCCTTTCCCAAATCAGGAGACTCTTTCCCCAAACAAGGAATTCTCACTTTGGGTATTCTAATTTATGGAGCGCGAGTGACAGTCGGAAAAATATCGAATAGGACGTAAATCATACGAAAAATCCCTTAAAGTGAACATTACTGAATTTTAGTTAGCGTACGACACGGCTTCTTATACTAATTGAGTGAGCAAAATACTTGTTAATTTCCCTCATTCGCTTTTTAGCAATTAACGTTGAAGATCCTTAGAAAATGCAGAAATTATCTTGAAGAGTGCAAATATCTTTTAAATTTATATCGATCTGACCACTCGTGTTCGATAACTTTCTTAAACCTCAAAAGACCACGCTCGCTTTATAAACCTACGTGTGATAGGCCTCGTATTATATTAGTTTTAACTTTCAAATTTCAATAAGTCACTTAAAGTGTTTTATCATACCTTTAGTCTCTGTTCGAGATGCTTTGCAAAGTCATGATCTGGCCAGTGCAAGTCCCTTATAAAGGATTGGAGAGCGTCTAACTTCCAAAATAAGTCTTCGGATGTGGCACACCCATTTCTGAAAGATTTTGTTTTTTACATTAAATACAAACGTCCTTTTTCTTACTAATGCTTCCAAGTTGACAGAGGAGTAGAACAGGATAAAATCATACACTACCAGACTCTAAACTCTAAATAGGAAGTTAGCAACGAGAGTATATGACTAAATAAAACAATTCAATTTACTCTTGTCCTTTGAGTAAATTATAACTATTTTATTTTTAGGACAAAATATCATGTCGCAAATTTTAGAAAAGCAATGCAGATGTATCCTTTCTTATAATAATAATAATAATAATAATAATAATAAGATGTATCATCACGTACTAGCAGAAGTAATATTCTAAAGAATGTTTAAAAGTGGCATCAATAATTATGATAAGACCTCTTTTCTTACACTGCACATTTCCATAAGACAAATTCTTTGCTTTTTCGCACGCGAGATTTTCTTCATAATGACCCAGTCATAATAAGTTAATTTGGATATATTACTATGAAAAGAGGTCTTCATAATTAAATATATAAGTATTTTTAATTTTATATGCATATAATTTTATGTTAGCAATTAAACTAAAATTCTAGCTATACCTACAATAGCAAATCTCAACTATACAAGTTTCCTCTCATCAGGACAGTGATAACTGTACTAACTAAAATTTGAAAATTAAAATTTGCTTCTTGAAATTAATGTTTTTACTATGTTTTTACACATAAGAACGTGCTATACAGCCGCATGTATAGTGTGACTCTTAATGGTTCTATAGAGGCAAACAATGCATGCTGTAATTAGAAACCATTGAAAGTCACAAATTTTGTTTAGTATATTATCACAACTTGAGTATAAGTAAGGCACTAAAGGCGCAGTTAAACTATGTTAAGGAATTACTGAAAAGGCATTCAACCGAAGACGTGCACAATTAGAAGCCAAACCCTGCTGTTTCTTTCTGTCAAAACACTTGAAAACAGCAATACTCTAGAATTTTGAATGCGAATCATCTACTGAGCATTTTGAATCTTTGCTACTTGATGCAACACAAGGGTATTGACCTGATTAGGGCTACGGGATCCACCTTAGCAGATTTTTTCTTGTTTTCCACAGGGGTTGGTGGTTTCCTTCAAGACAGAAAAAATAGCATTGAGCGCGAGAGAAAGATCTCAAAGTAGGTGATTTCAAGGCAGAAAAATAATTTGAATAAAGAGTGAGTAAATTTAGTATAAAAATAGATGAAGACTTTTCTATAGAAGCTCATCAGATATTCAGAAAATGAGAATATGATTAGCTACAGTAGATTGCTTTCAGTTTCAACTTACATATATATACAGTATAATACTAATAATAATAATAATAATAATAATAATAATAATAATAAGAGACAAAACTTCTTTCAAAATAATGAGTATAACACAGAAGTGGACATCATTCATTAAAAGTACGATTTGTAATAATTCTAAATTAAACATTTAAAAGCAGAGGTACTTACTGTATATACGGTCTACTACTCTAACAAGAAATTTAAATATAATATGGTTTATACAGTCTTATCTAAATTGTATTCCTATTGTAAATAACATTATTCTGCCATCATATCATTTTAGCTCATCAAGTTTCGAGTTCTGATTGCTGCAAATTTCATAATATTTTACTAAGTTTTGAAGCAGAACTTGAGAAAAAAGCATTGTTGAAAAGAAAATTAAGTTTAAATGGTGAATTTTTACAATTATGTGCGCAGCCTGAATCTTTGCTGAATTTTTTTGCCCACACTCTCTTTCTTCTTTAAAATCATTCTTTACCTCGTAGTCCTCCATGGAACCATCTTTTTCTTCACTTCATCTCACACAAACAAATTAGATGCTGTTTCCAATAGGCAGCTCCTTATACACATTTCACACGTCTTTCAATGTCCTTTCTTCTATATATTCTTCTGCCACTTTACCCAAACTCAAGGCCTTTCAACTACTTCATTACCGCACTTTTTCCATATGGAACTACCATTTAGAGTAAATCAAAATATTTACACGAAATAATCTTCTTACATGCCATCTTGTATTCAGTTCATTGTTTCTCAAATCACGTTCAGACATTAGTTTCAGTAACAAAGACAGAATCCAATAAACTATCTTCCTCTATCACCCTAATCTCTCTTTAATATTTAAGGACGGCGATCTGTCATATATAAATATTATTTGCAATAAAATATATTAAGTATATAATTCGTTTTCTGTATCGTTAATATACAAATAGGGTGTCCCAAAAGTTACTTACGTTTATTAAGCCAATAACGACCAGTCTGTCCTCGTTTTAAAGCTTGAAGTTTCTTCGTTCGAGTCGTATAGAAGACTTGTCGATATACTTTAATATAATTTTTATTTTAACAAATAGTCACAACAAGGTCGCGATAAAACGTCTATCTGGGAAAGGTCAGCAGGAGACACGAGATGATAGTTGTCCCAACCGAAGGAAAGCTTTTGTGTAGCACGCACTTTAAAGTGTCCAATTTGGCAACCCTGAGACCCATACTGCTCGCCCGATACAGAACGATCCCTACCCTTACACCTATTGCGTGGAGACTAAAACGCGTAGCGTGAACATGCTTGAGCGTGTCCACTTCCGCATTCAAGAGGGTAAGAGACACTTCCAGCACATGCTGCAAGCTTGGATATTCAACACTTCTGAGCTAAGATGAAGGTTCCAAATTCTTTAAAAATCCCTTCTTTGTCCTCACAACGAGTGTATCCTACCGCCATTTCCCAGCTTCTTTGTCGCGATCTTGTCGTGATTGTTTGCTAAACTGAGATGGTCCGTCAAAGTGTGGTGAGATGTCCTGTATACAACTCGAAAAAGGAAACTTTAAGATTAGAAATAAAACGTAAAAGTTATAAATTTTCACTTTAAACGTCTGTAACTCTTGGCACACCTTTATAAATATACAGGGTGGCGCAAAAGTCGCGCATCATAGGAATTTTCAGTGTCGACTATAATATATTATTTTTTTTCTTTAAGGTAGGGAATGGCTGCGAAATTAACAATAGACGAGAGGGTGAGCTTGGTTTTAATGTATGGAATACCAGGTTCAAGAAATCGATGAATCGGTACAGAATTTAAATTCTGTACCGATTCAACAAATCGATGAATCGGTACAGAATTTAAGTTCTGTACCGATTCATTGATTTGTTGTGCCTGGTATTCCATACACTAAAACCAAGCTCACCCTTTCGTCTATTGTTAATTTCGCAGCCATTCCCTACCTTAAAGAAAAAAAATAATATATTATAGTCAACACTGAAAATTCCTATGATGCGCGACTTTTGCGCCACTCTGTATATAAAGCTCAACTAGAATAAAATAAACACCCAGAAAAATTAGTGCTACAACATATTTTACGTGTCAAGTCTAGTTTAGGTTACTACCAAACAAAGTGTAAGGAAATTTGTAAACGGTGAAAGATGCCTCGTACAGTTGGAGAGGGAATCGACAATCGTGGGTTTTTAAATGTAAAATCATTGCAAAGTTTCGCAAGACAAAGTGAGTAGACGCTACATTATTTGTGAAAACTGAAGCATAGCGAATGTGTAGATAGGCGAAAGACCTTTGTCCTGACTGCCCCCGATGTGAAGCGAAAATTAACACGAGTTAAAATGATACACAGACTTAAGGAATGTTGGGAGATGTATACTTTTCTCGAACGAGTTTTATTTGACTTCGAACGGATACACGTGAGTATAGAGAATGTCTAATGGAGCACATCAGGGATCCTGTTCGCAACTCAACACATTGTTTTCGGTGTGGGCATAGCGATTTAAGATAGAGTAAATACCCATTTGATATTCAGCGATGGGTGACAAGAATCATCTCCCATTAAATACACACGATGCAAAAGGAGTGTGTTACACCTCTAAAAATATTGCTCCCTGAAAGGGACAAAGAGGGCAGCAAGTTCTTTTCTTGAAACCCTTGGCCCTCAAGTGAGAAAACAGAGCCCTCACCCCACACCCGTGGTAGCTCTAAAGAAAACTTTAACACTAGAAGGACGGGAATTTTGCTTTACCTATAAAGGCGGTAGAGGGTCAAAATGCTAAATCATATTTATTAAAAGAATATTAAGCAAGAACTCGCAAAAAAGGGGTCAAACTGACCCGTTCGCACTTCTAGTGTTAACTGAACTTTGGCAATACCTTGCCCATTCTCTGCTATAGTCTCACTGTTTTGGGGCCAAGACGCGTTCTAATCCTTCATGAGACCCATCGAAATGGTACAATGTTACCTACTATTAACTGACCACTTTTCCTAGATGTATAGTATGTTAACTGCTGTGATAAAATTACACAAGGGTGCTCACTTTATTCTGGTATGGCTATATATATATATATATATATATATAATATAAAATTCCCCTAAAATTGTTTAAGAATAAAAAAGTTAAAATGTAGTTTACGAAACTGTTCTGCCTTCTTTTGGACTTATAACATGCTATCACATTCTTGAAATCTAACTAATCACATTTCAGCCTATGAAAAAGCTCTCGAGTAAGAAGTAAGAGCAAAAAATAAAAACATAAGCGAGTAGCAACGACGATTATGGTTCATGCACGAAGACAACATTTACTTCCATTAACACTTCTAACTCTGTCCTTAAAGTATCACCTCTGTGACCTTGAAGGTTTTTCAGAGTTTTGGGTCTCACTGCTAATTGAGTATTCGTGTGTAAACTGCCTGATTGATACGATACTCGGGTTCGCTCCTCCATCTTTTACGTACCCTTTATTTTCCCAACGTTCCTTCTCGAACCCTTTGTGAATTGACTGAGCGATGGAAGACTCCATAAGATCCACGTAGCGCACGACCATTGGGGCAAACGTCTCCCGAAGGTGCTGGTGAAAACGGCCATTTTTCAGGTTATCTGTAGGGAAAGAATAAACACGATTGGTCAGTTATGCGGAGAGTGGCTTCGCTTCAGGTGTTTCCTAGATGGAATCAAATTCCATCTTTGAGAAGCCCTTTTTAAATTCCACTAAATCAAGGGGACTAACGCTGTATACTGCGTTCACATTACTAATTCTAATGTATAATTTGTTTTTATCTTGGGGTGGGAATGAAGCTAAAGGTATTGAACTTACTATAAACAGGCTTTATATTAAAACCTCTTCTCCGCGATTCTAAGTTTATTAAACGAGAAACGCGCAGTGAAAGTATGTTCAAAATTGGAAAAATTTGCATAAGAAGCAACGTATTACTCTGTGCCGTCGCCGAGGAAGGCTGTTTCTTTGTTGCTCGTGGAAATCATCGAATTTTGCTAGTCTTTTATCTACATGTAAAACTAGGTCCAGTGTTTCAGCCGCGGTCAAAATTAATTGATCCATAACAAAAACAAAATCCGATCTACGGTAAAGAAAGTAACAAATCTTAAATATTTTACGGTGAATTAAACAATTTAAAATGGATAAAAGAAACGAGAACCATACTCCTAACGACCAATTCATAAAGAGGAGGAGCAAACACATAAACTCCTCCCACCAAAATACTACGGTCGATAGCGCCAATTCCCCTTTCCGACTACAAGCACTATATTCAATTGCTGGACCCTCCTTCATCCGCTTCTACAGGCGCTGTTACCGCAGCGCAACGCCTCAATCTTCCTACCCATAGCAGAAAGCAAATGATAAAAGGACTCAGTAAGGACAATCAACAACTCTTCGAACCCCTTAAGAGCTTCCTAATCGAGGCGTTCTATGAGGTTACACAGACACTCACGGAACAGGTACGATCCCTGAATGGGAAAGTCGAATTCCGACAGAAAGAATCTAACGAACACGAGGAAAAAGCGGATACATTGCAGAAAAAACGGAGGAACTAGAAAAAAAGATAAAAAACCTCCAACAAAACCGCACTACAAGTATATACAGGGTGTCTATAAATGTTTACCCTGAAAACAGTATGCTCTCATGTTTTAATAACGAATCTTACATCCGTTTTCTTTTTACAGGTGATATCGTACACGCATAGAGTTTCTGAGCTGGTGCGTTTCGTCTACCGCATTCGCCGCTAGGAACGCTGTAGTAGCTGTTCAGTTAAGATGGCGTCTGTGACAGAGAAGGCACAATGTGTTGTGTGCCTTGCAGAAACAAAATCTCCTGTCAGTGTTCAGCGAAGGTTCAGAACAAAGTATGGAAAGAATCCACCTGATGTGAAGTTAATTAAGTCGTGGATGAAAAAATTCTTGGAAACTGGAAACGTGGAAAAGGGAAAGAGCAGTGGTAGACCATCAGTTTCCGATGGAACGGTAGAAACACTGAGAACACTGTTTCCGCAACTCTGTACCTGGATATGCTCACCAATTACGCCATCCCCCAGCTGCAAGACAGGCAGCCAACTGTCATCTTCAAACAAGATGGGGCACCCCCTCATTGGGCGCATGTTGTTCGTGAAACTCTCGACGCAACATTTCCAAATCGATGGATTGGCAGGGACGGGCCAATCCCATGACCCCCAAGATCACCAGACATTATCCCGCTGGGTTTCTTTCTCTGGGGTCATGTTAAAGATTTGGTTTATGCAACAGTTGTTCCAGATATCAGGACATTGCGAGAACGCATTACGAATGCAATTGCAACAGTTAACTCACAAATGTTGGAAAATGTGTGGCGTGAGTGTGAATACCGTTTAGACATTCTACGTGCCACTAGGAGTGCACATGTGGAAGCTCATTAAGTTCATTAACTATGTATCAAAACTTTGTATGTTTATCTACTTATAATTAAAACTGTGTTTGAATACGAGTGTTTATTTAAAAGTTAGAGCATGCTTTAATCAGGGTAATCATTTATGGACACCCTATATATAATGGTAATTAGTGGACCTGAGACACCTACTGAAAGTGAGAAAGAAAATCTAAAACAAAAGAGAATCAAGTCTCTGCGAAGGAACTTTCGAATAAACGTTAAACCGACGGACATTGTCGAAACCTCCAGATTCAGTCGACCAAAGGGAAACAACGATAAAAGACTCCATCAGACGTTAAGAGCGAATTCGTTGGCGCGTGGATCCAGGTTAAACTCAAAATATCTGACAACGAATACCTGACCAGCTATAAAAGAAACCTCTTTAAAAGTCTTTCCTTTAACCATACGGCTGCCATACTTCTTCTCATGGCGATCTCTCAACACTTCGACTTTTATTTTTTGGTAGCACAAAACGAGAGATAATTCCGGGAAAAAGATCGTATAAAAATAAAATTAAAAGAAAAAATTTAAATTAAAAAGTGTAAAAAACCAAATTATATTCTCAGTCAGAAGTTTTTGAAAGAAGAGATGATACGAGTGTCAGGTAGTATATCGTACAAATGAAAAATTTGTAAAAGAGGCATTCAACGAAATTGCTCTTGTAACCAAAATAAATACGATCCAAAAAAGAGCAAAATAAAGCGTGTTTAAATAAACTTTTCTTACATTCCATCTGAGAAAAAACATCTTATCTATAAACATGTTAAACGAGGTACAAAACCACGCGAGAAACATCCACCAATTATAGACGCAGTTAACCAATTATATATCCATATATCAATTATATATATCCACCAATTATTATAGAAACAGATGAATCCACCAATGATAGAAACAATTAACTAATTATATATCCATTATCAATTATAGAAACGGATTAACCTAATTAAAAGAGCAAAATCAGAGTATTCTAGCAATAAATTCGAAAAATACAAAGACGATTCTAAGAAACTGCGAAACGTATTGACGAAACTTAACATAAGAAGAAAAATAAAATTTAACTGTAAAAATTATAATTTATAAAGAACCTTTACATAGAGCCAGTCATCCAAATAATTATTTTGCTACCGTAGGAAGAACCACGGCTGAATAATAATAATAATGATAATGATTATTATTATTTGTTGTTGTTGTTGTTGTTGTTGTCGTTGTTATTATAATAATAATTATCTTTTCAATCGCTTCTTTATCATTATCTCTTTCATTTTATTATTACTGTTAATAGTTTGACATTTTGTACACGCAGCTTGTGCCTGTATGTTATAATGTTATAATGTTTCAGACCAACAAAGACCCTAGGATCCACTCATGGCTGGTCTACCTAACTGTGTTCGTAATTGTGTGTTGTGCATGTCCTCCGTGGTGGCGGAGGGGACCTACAATTTTACGTGGGTTCCGAACCACAAGAACATAAGAAATTTATTATAAAAACTGCCTGTACATTGGCAACGACCAATTTTTACAAAACTAAATAATTATCAATTTAAAACTAAAGATAGAATCTCTGGATCCAGAGGATCAAGTCATAATAGACTACTATCCACAAATATGTTACACTCTATATCTATTTATAACCGACTTGCAAATATATCAGATCCAAAGAATCCAGTCAATTTCATTACGGTATCCATCAATACACCTTGCCAACCAAAAATAAGTCACGGTCCATATCGATTGCGGACCAAGTCAAAATTTACAACCATATACATTACAATATATATACTTAGGAGGAAAAGTGTATGTGTGGCTGTAAAGACTGTACAGTAATGTAGAAATGTGTGTGCACCCATTTTGGGTCTCCCATTTCAAGGTGTTTGTGGGGCAAGTGAAGATCATGAGTTTTTCAATACCTCACAGTACTATGGGGGGCACCGCTCGGCAGAGGAATCTCTTTAAATGGGATGTGTAAGGACAGAGAGTATCCCCTAACCCAAGATGCTGCCTCCCTATATCCCACAACACTTGTGTTGAGCTGTGGGATCTATCACCACAAAGCCTTAATTTTACTACCTTAAACTATACCCAATCTATCAACATATGCGTCTAATCGATTTTTAAACATGTTTATAGACGTGCTACTAATTACTTCTACCGGCAAACTATTCCAGCTATTTACTATTCTATACGTTAAAAAGTTTTTGGCAACTGCTGTCTCGAACCTTCTACTTGTCAACTTACACCCGTTATTTCTAGTCCTATTATATTGAGCTATTTCGAAAAAGCTATCTCTATCTACGTTATCGAACCCATTCATAATTTTGAAAACCTGGATTAGATCACCCCTTAGCCTCCTGGTCTCGAGTGTAGTCAATTTTAACTCCTTAAGCCTATCCTCGTACGACTTTGACCTAAGCGACGGAATCATCTTAGTTGCTCGTCTTTGAACTCTTTCGATTTTGTCTATATCTTTGCGCATATGCGGATTCCAAAATTGGACCGCGTACTCCAAATGGGGTCTAACTAATGATTTATAAAGAGGAACTATAATATCGCGCGATTTGTACTCAAAATTTCGAGCTATAAAACCTAACACTTTGTTCGCCTTATTGACCACTGCTGTACTTTGTTTCGCTACTTTTAAATTACCAGTGACTATAACTCCTAAATCTTTTTCCTGCTCTACGCTTGTTAAATCTTTCCCTGACATACTATACGCAAAATTACCGTTACGCGAACCTATATGCAAAATTTTACACTTAACGTTAAATCTCATTTGCCATGTGACTGACCAATCAACGATTTTATTCAGGTCTTCCTGGATTTTACCTCTATCTTCGTCATTAATCGCCCTACCACCCAGCTTCGTGTCATCGGCAAACTTTGAAACTGTACTGACTAGGCCGACATCTAAATCGTTAATATATATAAGAAAAAGCAAGGGGCCCAATACAGAACCCTGAGGAACGCCACTCGTGCTGCATTATTATTAATGTTATAATAGTAGCCTATTGTCACTATGTGTTATATAGACATACAAGTTTATTATAATTACTATAATGTAATTTAATATTCATATAGAAATGACATATTGTCAAATTTAAGCGTCCAAAGATATAATTTACCTGAATATGTAATAACATTTCCCAAGTTTGTGTATTAAAATGTAATGTTTAACAGATCAGTACAGCATGTTCTAGTCTGTAAGTTCCCTTTTAATCTTTAATATGTAAAAATTGTATAATTATACCGGTAAATAGTACAAACTTCAGTCTGTAAAGCGTGTCCTAGTTTAAAATTGTATGCAGTATATGTGATGTAATAATGAAGATACGATTATCTATGTAAACGCTGTATATATTTGTAAATAAATAAAGAATCCATAATATTTTCTAGAGTTTTCCGTGTAAATACTGAAGAACGGTGGTCACGATAGAGTAAGACGAATTTCACATATTTACCTATCAGGTAGTACCTTAGTTCATTAGTTTTGCATTTGCCTCAAGTCCCCTCTAAAACTAAAGTTGAATTTTATGAAGCCTATTCAGAAAACTCACCGTCCATCCTCAGGTAGTCGTTGAGGATTTGGAAGAGTGGAAAAGAGTCCCACGTGTCCGGGGGTTGCTCTTCCAGCACTTGGTCCATGTCAACGGCGAAGAGAGACCAGAAGATCTCGGCATGTTCCACCAGAAGGTCGCTGAACCACGCGAACGCCTGCAAATATGAATCTCTAGATTGTTTTCATCCTCCTGTTGAGTTCTTCTCAACCAATTTTTAGCAATTCTTTCAAAATTAGTTTTCTAAACAAAACCAAAATGTCCAAAAGGGAAAATATTGAAGTTAATCACATTATTTACAATGAAATCATAGAAGAATCTTCGCTTATTCGAAATACTTGAAATAAATCTTTAGAGTTTAATTTACTGAATATTTTCTAAGAATAAAATATAAGTATTTTATTTACAAAGGAAAAAAAGTCTATAATGACTACTTGGGTAATTAATTGTTTAATGAAAATGACCTTCATGGAATTGACCATTTAAAAAAGATGCAAAATTATTTAAAAATTTAGCCATTTTACAAAAATCTTTACAAATAAATAATATTTTGGTGTTTTAAATTTTTATCCAGACTTATCACCTCGAAGAAATTATTATAATGTAGCCATTTTGAATAATCTCAATGGGTCATATCATTTCAGTGGGTCTTCTGACCCTTACTTTTCGAAAATAGAAAAAGTGCTGAAATGTCAAAATGAAAAGTAAAGATAAACCTATGAAATCCGACACTAAATTATATATGTATATATATCAAATATTTAGAAAAAAAAAATTACATTTTTAAACTCAGTTTCAAAAAGTGAGAAATAACAAAACTTTTTAATGGATTAAATAATTCTTTTGCAAAGTTTTTATTTTAATTTTTTTACAAGAATTTTTTTTAGCCATTTTCGACTTTAAATCATTTCCAATTTTGAGTCCTTTTGGTCAAACTTTGCAAGAGAATAAAGGAAAATTAGGTGCTATATCATATCCTCTCATCTGAAAGCATCCAGTCGCCAGTGTTGGCTTAAAAAGCTAAATAAATCTGCCGAGTCCTGATCAGCAATTTGGTCGAAAACCCAAAATTCTAATCTAATTTGAAAGGAAACAGTTTTGCAAACAGATTTAATCCTGTGGAAAATCTTACTCATTTTTAATTATTTACAAAGTTTATATCCACACCTGTACTTTGTACTCAAACGTTTTTCTTAATAAATTTATTGGCACTCACTGAAAACATGTGTGTATGTATGTATATGTTTAAGGTCAATATATATATATATATATATATATATATATAAGTGTTTTCAATGCTTTGTTAGTGTGAGTGTTTGTTAGTTTGCCTTAAACTTTTTGTGTGATACTGCAATGAATTTCCAAACAAATGTAGCCATACAAGCAAGGATGAAAAACTGAAATAATTGAAAGCATGCGACATTTTCAAAGACGTGAAAGACAAAATATTTCTATTGTAAACTGTGTTTGTGATGAATGTGATGAAAAAATTTAGTCCACGTTTCTAGCAGGAGAATTAAGTGTACAATGTGGTGAAATAATAATTACTGAATCATGTTTGCGTTCTTGTAAGTAAAGGAGTAATGTGCTTAAATATACATGATGTAAGACATCATCAAAAAATGAGATTGAAGTACATAAGCGTTTAATCAATGTAGCAAGAAAATGTTGCATTGCTACGAGTGTCATGGGTGCTCATGAGTTTGCTAGTTACCAATATTGCAACAGGAAGCGGAGCTTTAATATCCAAATTTGGGGGTCACTTGATCAAAATAGCAAAATAGCAAGTATTGCAAAACACTTTGCAAAAGTAAATGTAATATGGTACGTCTAGCGATTACAAATGAAAAAGACAGTGTTACTGTAAATGCAGACATATGGATAAGTTATTTTTCTTAAAAGGCATGGATCAAGTAAAGATAATCCCTCCCAGGTCACACTAGTAAAGCAAATCCCTCCCAAAAATGACCAAGTAAAGATAATCCCTCCCAGAAAGTAAAGTAAAGTGAAGCAGTCTGACATAAGGATAAAAATTAAGAGAATCTTTTTTTAAAAAATGATTTATTTGAAAACAAAATTTATTCAAATTCATTTATTACAATGGATCAAGTAAAGATAAGCACCCCCAAACTTTTTTAGTTAGCTTTATAAGGCTAACTAACGAAAATATCACGACTTAACCTAACCAATCGTTAGGTCAACTGTACGCCCTTGACGATTGGTTAGGTTAGGTCGTGATATTTTCGTTAGTTAGCCTTATAAAGCTAACTAAAAAAGGTTGGGGTGCTTAACTTTACTTGATCCAAATACTTTAATTAAAGCGGTATTGCGATAAAGCGGTATTACCAACTTTACCAAGTAAAGATGATCCCTCCCAAAAAATGATCAAGTAAAGATAGTCCCTCCTTTTTCTGTTGGGAGGGATTATCTTTACTTGATCCAAAGGCATCATTGTTGTAATGATGCCTTTTAAGAAAAATAACTTATCCATATGTCTGCATTTACAGTAACACTGTCTTTTTCATTTGTAATCGCTAGACGTACCATATTACATTTACTTTTGCAAAGTGTTTTGCAATACTTGCTATTTTGCTATTTTGATCAAGTGACCCCCAAATTTGGATATTAAAGCTCCGCTTCCTGTTGCAATATTGGTAACTAGCAAACTCATGAGCACCCATCGATGGTCCTGCAAAAAAAGGTACTTTTGGGCGCAACATACGGTAGGAAAGTCAATGATTCCGAGGGCCACGTCGCAGCCAATGTCGTAACACCATTCCCCATTGACAGTGATGGGCAGTATCTAGATACATGTTTCGCCGATACGTATCGATCGATACTTTTGTATCGGTATCGGTATCGCTTTAGCTACTTGACAAAAGTATCGATTTATCGGTATCACTAAGGTCAATTTTCTTAAATGTAACGAAAAAAATCGATACTTCGATACATCGATACATTAATAAGAATTTTTAAATATTTAAATAGATGTCATAATATGACACTACTGAGTTATATTTATGAATATACATAAATAATAATATTATTAAATATTTATTTAATGACAGTACTACTCCACTGGTCACGTCACACAGTACGGCGCAACGTTTAAACACGTTTGTACTTGTGTTATTGAGATTAATTAACCATAATATAGAAACATTGTTAGCTGTAGAGAAGAAGCTAGAGCGTTTGAATTCGGAGGCATTGCGTCATTGTCAGCCACTTCTCAATGCAGTCACAGTAGGGTTCACTAAGCGGTTTGAAAAGTTGTTTCTGTGCCTTGATGCGTCGCATGAGTGTAAAGCAGCAATACTGGCATCGTCTTCAAATCCTCTGTTCAAGTTAAAGTGGATGACAATAAAAGGCAAATTTAATACTAACATTGTCAAAAAGAGGTTCAAGAAATGTTGGTTAATGCTGTTAAGAGCCTCAGCGAGCAGACCCCCAGCAACAACTAAGTGATGCTGCATCTGACGGAAGTGCAGATGATTTCTTCTGTTATGAGTCTGCTTCCACTAATGTCTCTGCAACCCAAGATTCCACTGAGATGGAAGTTTTATAGTATCTGGGTGACGGAAGTCATTCTCTCCAATCTCTGAGGCAGTACCCAGGAATTCTACGGGTCTTCCTGAAGTATAACACACCACTACCATCCTCTGCTCCTGTAGAACGGTTTAGTTTGGCTGGTCACATTCACGCTCCAAAAAGGAATAGACTGTCTGACCAGATGTTTAGCCAGCTGGTATTTTTGAAGGGTAATAGTAATTACTTTTAATTGTTAGTGTAATATTTTCAGTCATTCATGTATCCTACAAAATTAAAACATACTTTCATTAAATAAAGCAATTGTTTTTATTTACATCTATAAAACCCATTAAAATGTCGTTGATTTTACTTACAGTGCGTACAAATTACTAATATAAACAATAATATCTAATACCTACATATTAAATGAATAATTATAAAAATGTACCGGCGATGCATGTATCGGTATCGGTATCGCCTAAGACATCTAGAAAGTATCGGCGTATCGGTATCGCCTAAGACGTTCTTCATGTATCGATGTATCGGTATCGCTTTAGCGATTTTCATGTATCATGCCCATCACTGCCCATTGATCAGCTAAGTTAAGCGACATTGGATCGGATAGTAGTTGGATGGGAGACCGTCCGCCGCGTCCAGACTACGTAGCGACCCGTGGTCGTGGTTCGGATCCCACGTAAAGTTGTAGGTCCCGTCCGTCATATGACCTTAGATGTTGCGAAGGAGATTAAACAAACCAATCATTAGTGATGCTGAATCTGTGTGGCGAGTTATCCGGAGATGGCGCTAGGCGGATTTATCATAAATAAAAAGTAGTTTTAAACATAGGCAAAACTATAATCTCGATAGAATCAGAAAATATCGTAGAACAAAAAAAGGTGCATTTTCTAAAGTAATAAATAACAAAATTCACTAAATTCCCCTTTTCTAATATGATCTTTTACTTTCTAATAGACATTCAAAAAACTTCACTTTTTTCTACGTGAAGGTCAAAATATGAAAATAAAAACCCACTCTAATAGACAGAGTTTATTTCCACAACAGTTTCGATGCCCACTGACATCCTCCTCGGGTGGATACAGAAAAACGAATGCACCAAAACAAGAGGGAAAAACAGTCCAGGGACCGACCGTTAAGAAATTCGCACCTAGGTTAGATCCTATTCTCCCGACACCGGAAGGGCATTTTCATTAAAAGGACCCGCTTATAAGTACATTCGCACAAATTTAAACTGGAAGAAATATTGAAACCCGTATTAAAGAACACAAATATGCCTTCAGAAGTTGTAGTACTAATAATGCCATTTTTTATCACGCCAGCCAAAATAATCATGCTATAGATTGGGAATCAAGTAAGGTACTTTATAAATGTAATAATTATGTCAAAAGAAAAATAATAGAATCTGTATGTATAGAAAAAGTAGATAATTTTAATTTGTGCGAAGGTACTTATAAGTTAGACCCTTTAATGAGATTCTTGGTCAAAAAATCCCTTACGGAGTCGGGGGAACGTGTTCTAACCTAAGTGTGAATTTCTTAAAGGTCTCTGGATTGTTTCCTTACTCGCTTTTAGTAAATGTAATAATGGAAGTAATAAATGTGGAAATAAATATAAATGCAACAGATGCAATAATAAAGGTAATATTATAAATTTAATAATTAGGGTAAAGGTAATAATAATAATAAATGTTAAAAAAAAATGTAAATGCAATAATATGTAAATGCAGTAATTATGTCAAAATATTAGAATCTCTATGTATAGAATAAGAAGATAGTTTTAATTTGTGCGAATGTACTTATAAGCGGGACCCTGTAATAAAATGCCCTTCCGGTGTCGGGAGAATGGTATCTAACCTAGATGCGAATTTCTCAATAGTCTCTGGATTGTTTCCTTCTCGCCTTTTTCATTCGTTTTTCGGTTTATAAGTTCTGTATAATAAACAACAATGTAATAACCAATGTAATAATAAATTTATAATTTCTGTAATAAATAATAATGCAATATTAAATGTAATAAATTTAATAATAAATGTAATAATTATGTAAAAAAATAATAGAATCTGTATTAGTCCAGGCAATCTAGAGCAAAAATAGCTTCAACCTGGGCAAAATTGCTTCAGAAGCTTTCTAAACTGTTTCCAGCTCAGGAACCATTGCAGAATAACATATCCAAAATCCGACAAAATTGGACCCCGGGAACACCCCCAAAAATGAAATTCAAAATGGCGGACTGGCAGTTTCCTACGAAATACAATAAATTTTAATTTCGCTTTGTAGAGAGAGTTATGACGTTTTTCTTGATCAGTAAAATGTTTTAAAACACATTTTCGTTTCTAAATTAACCTATATGACACTAAAAATTGTATTAGGCGGCTAGTATTAAACTATGACGTCACGTAATGTAAATAAAATATACTGTATGGAGTGTATGTGAGAATGGACATTGCTACATCTTTATAAACTTATATTATATACAACTCTTTAATTCCTACTACCCACTATCAAATCTGCGTATTTGTGCTTGTCATTTTCTTTAAAACTGTTATTATGTACTCCTTTTAAATACTGCAACACAGTTTATTAATTTGTGTTTTCTGTTTCAGACTGACTCGGTGTGCGTCCGCCTTCAAGAATGCAGACCCCTGAAGAATTGTGCGTGATTTGTAAGGAGAAATTGGACAGCGGACAGGAAGTGGTTCACATCTCGCAAAAAGGAGCAGATGGTATAAATGCATCCAGCCGCAGCCGTGGAAGCGATGTTGTTGCAACAGCTGGAATAAGTGTTCACGTTGTATGTAGGAAAAGGTTTACGGATAAAAAGACCATTGAAATAAAGAAGCGACAGACTGCAGCCGAGGCAATACCAAGGAAAAGTGCTCGTTTTCATGAATACGCATTTTCCAGTGCTACTCACTGTTTGTTTTGTGATACCTTTGTGGACTTTTTTTCCAAACACAAACCAAAATCAGAGCATGTCAAAATAAGAACTACAGAGTTCTCCGAAACCATAAAAAGGTGCTGTGAAAGCCGCTGCGATGAATGGTCGTTTAATGTAAAAGGCCGTCTGGAGTATTATCTTCGTGATCTTCCTGCTGCAGATTGTGTCTACCATCACACCTGCAGCGTAAATTTTCGAAGTGGAAAAAACATTCCTCGCGCATACTCCTCCGACGATCATGATTCGAAGAAAGGGAGACCAACTAATGAAGAGCAACACCAAGCATTCCTTCAGACCTGTGCTTACCTGGAAGAGAATGATGATGAACAACTGTTGATTGGAGACCTAATTTCCAAAATGGAGGAATATCTTCAAGGAAGTCAGAGCTCTGTCTACGAACGCAGGCACATGAAGAGAAAGCTTTTAGAACGTTACGGAGACAAGATCATAATATCAGGTGAAAGTGGGAAGGCAGATGTAGTAACACTACGAGAGACAGCTAATGAAATTCTTATAGATTATCACAAAAAGTCGAAAGAATGTGATATAGATATAGAGCTACAGAAGATTTACCTAGTAGAAGCTGCTGCAAAAATAATCAGAAGTGATATCAAGTCTGTCGACTCGCCTAGAAAAGATGTGTATCCATCTCCAAATGACATCACTGCAGAAAGTGCTCTTGATTACATTCCCAACAGTCTGAAATTGCTATTATCAAAAGCATTTGCGGGACAGGATGCTTCAAGAAAAATAGGTGCAATTGGGCAGAGCATTATGCAAGCAACCCGTCCTAGAGGATTACTATGTCCACTACAGATCGGTTTGTCGGTTCAGCTACACCACAACTTTAGGTCAAGGTACCTTATTGACGTTCTCCATCAGCTAGGTTACTGTTCGTCGTATGCAGAAGTAACAAGATTCGAAAGAAACGCGGCGCTGGCAAGTGGGTCTGGCTCTTTTACTGTTGATGAAAACACTGCAGTCCTTCTAGCAGCAGATAACGTCGATCATGATGTCTGCACTTTGGATGGGAAGAATACCTTTCATGGAATGGGTATGATTGCCGCAATAACTCCGAAGATCAAGATCCACCCTTCTATTCACAGGCGTAATGTTGGTGACAATGACATTAAGAAGATTGCAACCGTTGACATTAGGGAATATAGACACGCGAGAAGCATGTTGAGGGACATCTCATTCCGCGAACTTCCAGTACCCACTGCCACCATAAGTCGACTTAGTCTTCTCTGGCAGATATCTTCAGCAGAAAGATCAGGTCCAAGTTGGTCCGGAACAATGCAGGCAATTCACGGTGGATCAAGTGTCTCACATCCAGGTGTGGCGTCGATCACGTTCCTTCCCATCATAGATATGTCGCCAACTGACATGACCTGCATATTTTCGACATTACTATATTTGAGCAAGATAGCACGCGATCAAAAAGTCCCATGCATTATTACCTTTGATCAGCCTTTGTTCTGGAAAGCTTCCCAAATCATCAATGAACAGAGAGACCTGCAGGACATTGTTTTAATGCTGGGATCATTTCACACTCTGATGAATCTTTTGGGAGCAGTCGGTACTCTTATGAATGGTTCAGGATTGTCTGAAGTACTTCAAGAAATATACGGACCAAATGCCGTGCAACACATGATGTCTGGAAAAGCTGTTTCAAGAGCGATACGTGGTCATATGATAGTAGATGCAGCTCTTAGTACCTTACTAGTCGCAGACGTTTTCCCTCGTAATGAAGATGGAACTCCTCATGACCTCCATAAGGAAGCTTGTGACCTGCTCGACGATGTTATGACCGCCAAACAATCAGTTGAGGATGTGGAATCTTCGAATGCATTGTCTCAGATTGCTACCACTTTGGATGCGAAGAAAACTGACCTACAATCTACTTCGCAAACAAGTCAACTCTGGTTGGAATATCAGCGAATGATCAACATTGCACGTTCCTTGATAACAGCAGAGAGAACCGGCTCGTGGGATTTGCACTTGCAAGCTATGCTGGAGACCATCCCCATAATTGCAGCAGCCGGACATCACAATTACCTGAAATCGATATACCTGTACCTGCAGAAAATGTTAAGTTTGCCTTCTGAAAATCCAGCCGTTAACAAAATGTTCCAGGAAGGTAAGTTTGTGGTAAGAAGAAGCGACAGATTATGGGCCGGACTCGGCACAGACCTGGTGATAGAACAAGTACTAATGCGTTCCCTGAAAAGCAGAGGCGGACTGACACGCGGAAGTGGATTTACAGACATCCAAAGGACAACGTGGCTCTTTTCTATGCCTCTGTGTTCCACTTATAATTTAGCAATGCAGGAATACACCAGAGTTTTGTTGGAAAGTAGTGAACAGCACAAGGAAATGAGGGGAAGTAGACAAATCAGGGACAGTAATGACATGAAGAAAGTACTTGAACGTCTGGAATCCTTATCCCCATTCCATTCTACCTCGGGTCTCTGCAACATTGTAACAGGGCTAACTGCTGATCCTGGAGTTAACGTTCATCAATTGCATTCAATCGGTACGAACATTGTCGTAAAAATGATTGGGAAACAAGCCTTTACATATTCTGCCAAAAGATCTGACAAAGTGAAAACACTAGGATCTGCTTCTGCCGTTGTGATCACTGATGCTTCAGATATAGAAGTAGATCCTGCACTACTGTTTCAGAGAATGATGACTGTTGCCACTGGCGGAGACATGAATCTTGAAGATGTCATGAGTTACGAACTGTGTGCATATCCTCCTGCATTGTTCGAATCACGAAGTATCTTGAGGAAACCCGATAAGTCTCAGCTAGCTCATGCAATAATCAAATACACTGACACTTTACGCATGGAAGAAGTTCAAGAAATTCAGTGCACAGACCAGTACGTATTGGATGGTGGATCTCTACTACATCGTGTTTCCTGGCGTCAAGATGAAACATATGACAGCATCGCCAACTCATATGCCGATTTCACTCTGAAAACATATGGAAAAGCAATCATTGTTTTTGATGGCTACAGCAGCTCTCCTACGATCAAGGACATGACCCACAGAAGACGCAGCACCAAGACAAGCAGAAATGTGAATCTCAGTCCAAGCATGAAGTTTGTTGGCCAGAAGGAACACTTCTTGGCTAATGAAAACAACAAGCAAGCATTTATTTCCCTCGTAGGTGAGATGTTGAAGAAGCACGGGTGTGCTGTTCACAACGCAGATGGGGATGCTGATGTGGACATCGTTCGTGCAGCAGTTTCCTCATCAGAAAATGCAACTACAACAGTAATAGGGGAAGACACCGACTTGCTGATTCTCCTTCTGTACCATGCCAAGGACAGTGGTTTCAAGTTGTACTATCGCAGCGATATAAGACGGGGACCATCTCCTAATCCTGTGTATGATATTCTCAGCATTCAATCATTGTTAGGCAATGACATCTGCAAGTATCTCCTGTTTGTGCATGCTTTCACGGGCTGTGATAGCACATCCAGAATTTTTTCGATCGGTAAAGCCAAAGCATTCGACACACTGATGAAGGTGGCTGAACTCCGTTCAGTTGCAAATACATTCTGTTCTGATTGTTGCCAACACTCTGACATTGAAGCCGCTGGAAGAAAGGCAATGCTTCTGTTGTATGGCTGCAAAACACTTGAATCCACTAACGCACTACGTCATCGAATGTTAGTTGAAAAGGTAGCTACAGCTAAATCTTTTGTTACACCCGAACGTTTGCCACCTACCGATGCGTCCACAAAGTACCACAGCTTTCGCACATACTTTCAAATACTAATCTGGAAGTCTACAGAAGAGAAGATCGATGCAGAACAGTGGGGTTGGTATGTAAAGAATAATTCCTACTACCCTACAGCCTGCGACAAGCCACCAGCTCCAAATTATCTACTCAACATGATCCGCTGCTCCTGCAAGACGAAATGTGCTACTTCAAGATGTGGATGCAAGCGTAATGGAATGCCCTGTTCAGCCGCTTGTGGCGAGTGCCAAATCAGTGGTTGCGATAACAACCCAAGTACCGGTAATCTATCCGATGATAGTGATGAAGAGGATTAATTTCTGTATGTTTGTGACCAGGTATCACTTCTTCTGTAATGAACATAACTTGAAACTGGGAAAAAAATAATTGTTGTATTATTGATTATAAAAATCTGTAAAAAGCTCTATAACATTATATTTGCGTAATAACTGGTTGTGTTGTATATTGTTGAATTATTTAAAACATTACAACTGAAAGAAAAAGCATCAAATGTATCTCTATAAATAAAAGCGCAAATTATATATATTTTTTTTTTCGTAGGAAACATCCAGTCCGCCATTTTGAATTTCATTTTTGGGGGTGTTCCCGGGGTCCAATTTTGTCGGATTTTGGATGTTATTCGGCAGTGGTTCCTGAGCTGGAAACAGTTTAGAAAGCTTCTGAAGCAATTTTGCCCAGGTCTAACTACAAATTGCCTGGACTATATGTTTAGAACAGGAAGATAGTTTTAAATTTGTGCGAATGTACTTATAAGCGGGTCCCTTTAATGAAAATGCCCTTCCGGTGTCGGGAGAATGGGATCTAACCTAGGTGCGAATTTCTTAACGGTCGGTCCCTGGACTGTTTTTCCCTCTTGTTTTGGTTCATTCGTTTTTCTGTATCCACCCGAGGAGGATGCCAGTGGGCATCAAAACTGTTGTGGAAATAAACTCTGTCTATTAGAGTGGGTTCTTATTTTCTAATAGACATTATTTTATTTTCAAGAGATATGCTTAATTTTAATCGCCTTTTCAAATTAATAAATCTAAGTTAAGTTTATAAATGTAAACTATTATAAGGGGAACTTCCTTTAAGGATGGTACGTGAACTTTTGGCTATGTAAAGCGTGTTGCCATAAGAAAAGGTTTGGGAAACGCTGAATGACTGTTGATCAAACGTCAAAGGCGTGTATATTGCGTATGAATACATAAATAACGTTGCAAGGCCTTAAAATTTCCCAGTCAGCATCTCCTTTCTATCGATACAAGCCAGCGTATTTATTTTACAAGAAGGCTTTTAGGAATATTTTGTAACTTGCTGGAGGTGTTGTGTACTTTTTGTCCGCATTCATCCTTATTACAAAATTGGACACTGTAATATTGCAATTGTGTTGCTGACTTGTTCTCTGCTCTTTTTTGGACATGATATTGCTGAAGGTAGATTTAGATTCTAAAGTGTGTTTTTATTACTCGTTCTTAAGACCGTTGAAAATGACGAGTGTAAGCGTAATATAATCTTCTTTGAATGCAAAATGGATGTGAACGGTTTTTTAGCGAAAAGTGTAAGCAAAAGATAAAGCATGCAACTTAGGGAAAAATACAAGCCACTACAGCCTATGAAAAGGGAAAATTCTTATTTAATTAGAAGAGAACAGTTACTTACTTTGTCCTGGATTAAAGAAGAGGAAAGAGAGACATGATTAGACAACGGAAGGAAGATAAAATACGTTTAGATTAAGATATATAACACCCACAAAAGATTCACAGGGGTAAAAAATACAAAAGAAAGTGGGATCTACAAGTTGCTCAAGTCTTACAGGAATCAAACCTATTTTTATACAGCTCACATTAAATACTATGAAGAGATCGAGCACATTAATATAATTAGTATAGTTAACACTGAAGCAAAAGTTAGAAAACAAATCAAGAAAGAAAACTTTTGTAAAAGGATAGACTATTTTAATATCTTTTTATCGAGCATTTCAAATTTAATCAAATAAAGTATTTCAAATATTTACCTTATATTCATATTATATAAAGCTTTACCATGCTTATAAACTCTTAGTGTATATTACTAAAAATACACATATTTCAGACTGAAATATATGTACAGTTAAATGACCCATTAAGGTCGTAATCTCCAGGTAAAGTAACAAATGAAGTACAAATTGCTTCAGTTAAAAAAAATCGTTTATTAGAAGTAAATTTTAAAAGAAATACAATTTGTGTATGAAAGCAAGAAAGAGTTTATGAACACCTTCACGCTGATACTCTTATTAAAGTCTGCGCTTTATTTCCGGTAGAAAGAAAGCATTTATTTAATTGATAATGACGCTGGTCTAACTCGAGTTAAACTATAAACATCTTGTGGCCATAGTGGTCAAATAGAGAACAAAATCAGTTGTATGCGCTTTCTTCTACAAGCTTTTATATATATATATGTTAAAAAATCAGGAAGTTAAAGTGAGTTCATAAGATTTAAGATCACGTGTAACTGGAAAAAGAATGTTTATCAACAAAAATAGTAATACTGTTGTCATTGCTGTAAGCCAATACAGGTGACCTACATCCCAGTTTTTTTTTAGTATTATTATTATAAATTATATTTTTTAAAAGAAGACCGAGAAAGTTTCGGGTCCCAGAAAGACAAAAGGTACATTGGTCTTGCTATCACAGTTTTGAAGAGTTGGTGTCAACAAGGGTTTTATGAACCCGATGAAAAGAGTAGGGATTATTGAGGTTTCGCTTTTAACAACCTGGTTTTTTTTTGGTTTTTTAAGCCAGAGCGTGAAGATTTCATGCAGTCTTTCATTGCACGTAAGACACTCACCGATCGGAAGGCCTAAATTCGCAGGAAGAAGGTTGGAAAAAAAGTACATGGAACATTAGTACACAGTTGTACAAAAGTACACACAGAACTGCAGCACACACATCAATCAATATGTATAAATATTTTATATATATATATATATATATATATATATATATATATATTTTTATATATATATATATATATATATATATATATATATTCCTTTGTCGTCTGTATAGAAGTTGTCCTAGCCCTTGTCCTAAACATCAGATGGTTTCCAGTACTGGTAATTTGAAGGCATTTTTTTTAGCATCGAAAAAGGGTTTCATCGAATGATCTTTCATTATTTGCTCTGCTTCATTAAGACGATGTTGTTAAAAAGATTCGATGTTTGGGCGTCTGTGACTTCTAACACTGCATTAATGCAACAAGGAACACTAAACATCTCATGCACTAGACACCGATTGGACATTGACTGTTTCCTCGAACTGAATCCTTGAAAAAGCTGAAGACACACGTTCTCACAATCATCTTCCACAATTTCATAAACTGTTACCCAGGTACCACAGTTTATCGATCGACTAATGATTGGTGGTGGTGGTGCTGCTGCTGCTGCTGCTGCCATCCATGCCAACCGGAGAGTCAATCGACCAACTGGGGTACCTGGGCACTGAAGGAGGATTTGGTCATGTTGCAAAACAAAGGTTTTTAAACACGAAATTATCAATGACATTTTGTTAAAATAGTTTATTTTCGTTGCAGGTGACATTCTAAACAGAAGTAGACGTTTCGTTAGACGTTTTATTGTCCAAATTTTGTGAATTTTGAAATGTCTAATACATTAGACATTTCACAGTAATTAAACATTTTGTTAGCCAATTCATTAAGTCAATTAAAATGACTAAATTATCGCAATTTTTAAAATAATTGAAAAGACTAATGTGAAATGTCTAATGAATTTTCTAAAAATGAAATATCTAATGCATAAAAGTTTAAGGAGTTTACGTATAAGCTTAAGTTTATATGAAAAGAATTGCTTCACATCATTACTCTTAATAACTTTTGACTTTCAATTTATATCCATTTCTTCTTGTAATTGACTTTGTACCCCTATCATATAACTTTCTGTAATTTACATTATCAAAGTCACTTATCAGTTTTCAATACTCTAATTAGTTCTCCTATAAGTAGACGCTTTTTCAAACGAATACATACTCGTATCCAGTTCAGCTAATATTTCCTATTTTACTTCTCAGTTCTGGATTCATCTTGGTTGCACTAACCCGAACTCTTTCTAATTTATCAGTGTCTTTTCTCAAGTATAAGCTGTCTAACTTAGAGACTGAACCTAGGGTTGGCCAACCGTATATCAAAAGGTCTAGTTCTAAGGCTAACCGCCGCTCAGGCTGGTTTTTGAGCTTCAAAGACTTTACTAGCCAAGGCCTATCCGAATAAATATAATTAATAAATGCATGAAAGACACTTGGAAGATCTTAGCCTACCTCGAACAAATGAATACATGCACAAATATAATAATTGCTTTCTCCTCTTTTCGAGACAGCCAAAATACGAGAACATAAATAAACTGCGTCATAATTTCAGAATATTTTTAACCCCAATACGCATGCGTCTAGGGGCAAAGAGAACTAATTCATTATACAAATGAAATTTTAATTTCTACTTCTTTAATATCTGAAACATTTAAACGCCGTTTTTAGATATTTGAAATATCTAGTAAACATTTCAAAATAGCTATTATTTATTTCAGAGAGCCAAGTTCATTATGAGATGTCGAGTAGACGTTTCATATACTGTATATAACCAAACGTCTAATACCATTTAGAGTACGTATTAAATTTGAAGAAATAATTCTAAAATAGAACCAGCTAGCGGAACATCTGTTGTAGTCTAACCCAAATTTAAACCAGGATAATTATTTGTGTAGAATTACTCTTTGGGTTGATAAAATAATTGTTATTAATACCCATTTACATAACTGCATATATTCAATTAACTACTTATAAACAGCGATTAGGCTAATTATTTTCTGTTTTGTTGCTATGGCGACGGATATGAATGAGATTTTGTCTCGTGATAAGAGAAAGATGTTTCATTCAGTGTGATTTCTTATATTTTAATGAAGTTTTTAAACTTTGCAAAAACATCCAAACTTTTTAACAAAACATCGTTAAACGAAACGAAGTTTCAAAATGTTTCAATGTTGCTATCGAGCATAAACGCTTTTAGAAACCGCCATTGCTCTACATTCATTATGCCCTAACTTAAATTTACTGATAACTAGGGTGACCCAAAGTTAATAAATTTAATAATAAGGTTAAAAATTTGCTATTATGTTAATAAAGTTAATATTTTAGTTATGGGTTAATAAAGTTAATACAATTATTAATAAGGTTAAAAATTTGCTATTGTAAGTTAAAACTTTCGTGATGGATTCATAAAATGAAATTAACGAAAATATGTGGAGTGAAACCGCCAACAGCAAGTGACCACTTAATGCGCTTGATGGTAGACTCTTATGAGGCGCATGCGCAGTACTCCCGCATCCGTTGTAAGGAATTTACTTTCATTAATATTATATTATTATGACATCATTTCAATCGAACATTTCAGTAACACACTCGACTATTGATTTCTCTAAATCTGAATTTAGTGTACCTATTTCTAGATTTGAAATGGAGTCGAAGTTTTTCACCTCATCCCGGGGAACAGCCACGAAGACTATGTGTTCCGGGAGAGTTTTTGACCGAAACTCATCTAAATTTGTTTGAAGAATTTTAAATGTTTGTTTTATCCTAAATTTCCAAAATCGCTCCCTATTTTAAATTCAAACACAAACAAGAATCAGAATAGAAAATAAAGATTTATAATGATCTGTTTTGAACCTTTGTATAGTCGATTTCTTTACCTTTGTCTTTAACCGCTACTAAGTGTTAAAGTTACTTTTGGAAAGTGTAAAGGATTTGTAGCATTGAATCCGTATTCAAACTTACTTTCTATCACACTTTCTAACCTAAAACCAAGGTTCACAAGACGAAGTAGTTTGATAAGGTGGCAACATGAGACAAACATTGAAGAACGTACCTCCGCATGGTGTTCCTCATTCTGCTGAAGGAGGTCCACGCACATGTCGGACAAATGTATCAGATCCTCGAGTTTCTTGCTTGGGGGTACTCCTTCTTCACACATGTCATCTGGCGAAAAAATTCGATTGATTGTTCTTCGAAGACACTCATTTCAAATTGTCAGTGTAAAATAACAATAAAATGACTCAGTGTTACCATAAGGTTAGGAACGCTATTTAGCTTCGTAATTTAGGAGTTCAAATCAAGTCATCGTCGTTGCCAGTAAATAGTTTGCCTCGTGTATAAGAGAAAATTGTACGTGCGAATGAATAATAGAATGGAGATCTATCAGACCTAAGCAGAATGATGGAAATGCAATATTTCTATGTCATCTCCATCATTCTGCTTGAATTTAATAATCCCCATTCTATTCCTCATTTACAAATACAATTTCCTTTTCCGCAGGTAGCACACTATTTACCGGAAACGTCTTTATATGCCACGTCTTTCATATAAGTATCCACCATTATAAAATACAGTAATACCCTTTTTTTTCACACATTTCTTCGCAATATTTAATATATTTCATTATTCTAAATAAAGAGAATACTCATCTCTACATTAAGAAATAATTCTCGTTTCGTAAATAACAGAGCAGATACTTATTTATGAAGCAGTTGCGTTCCTTTTTCGAGAGGAACAAATTTTTGAAATTCTGTTCAAGTTAAAACATTTCAAAAAATGGGGTCATCATTATAGCGTTATGATATGACAACCCATTTTGTTAAAAAAAAAATAATAAGAGGGATAACTTCAATATTTCAAAATAAAAAAAATATATATTCTTAAAACATTTACACTCAAAAATGAACTTATGAATGGCAATTAATACTGAAGACTTTGGCAAATATTCATACTGAAATTATAATATTTAATTAAAACGTTCGCCATTGTTTTGATTCCTGGAAAAAAAAAGACTGAAGGAAAAGAAGGAACTTTAAGATGAAAAAGAGGAAATTAAAACAAAATAAAGTTTCTTGCTTAAAAAATGTGTTTGGTAACTAACAACATTTTCATCTCTAACTAAAATTCTTGAAGAAGTTACGCCTTCCAAAATTAGTTCCCAAATTCTACCCGCGGATCTCCTACCTTGCATGGAGGTATCGGTAGTCCCTCCTGCAGCAAGAATGGAAGATGTTTAAATATTAATAAATATAATAAATTGCAGTAACATTATAATAAGTTGCTTCACTCGAAAGAATCAATAAGAAAAAGTATTTACGACAGTCGTAAATTAAAAAAAAATATGGCTCTGAGTCAAAATTATTTTCTACCGCGTGATAACATTCAAGAATAAGTGAAGAATACGCTAAACCTTCTACGAGTAATTTGCTACGGAATCATAAAGAATATTCGTAATTGTTAATAAATATTTATGAAAGACTTCTCCCGTGAGAGGGTCTCTTTTAGGTTTTCCTTCTCAAGGAAATTAATTAGCTAATACTAAAGGGCGAATCGTCCAACCCTCGATTTTGGCTTCCGAGGACAGTCTGGTGTAGTTGAGAAGAGCGGCACTTTCGAGGCATTTCTTGATCATGCCTCTAACCTCTTCAGGGGGTACGGGGGTCACGATGTCCTTCATGAGCACCTTTAAGTAAAGGGAAAGATCATGAGAATCACTGCATTACCTCTACTTTCCTCAAAGAGAAAGAGTCTAACTCATTTTGATCTCTCGAGACAGAGACCATTAATTCAGACAAGGCTTTCATTTAAAATCTTAAGACGATGTCTCTTTTACCACATAATTCCTAACATTAACCTTTCCTGAGAAGTGCCACAAAATGCATTAGTGAATACAAACCCGTTCAAGAAGAAGCAGCGTTGCTTTAAGAGCTCCTTCTGGTCTTCCAAACGGAAAACAATACCTGGAACGACATTTTCAGATTTAATACAAAGTAGAACTCGAGGAAATGACAAACAGATAATGTCTACCAATCGAGTAACAAAATATAGTTGCTGTAAACAATTTCTCTAAAAAATTCTACTCTTACGCTAAGGATAGGATGAGGACATTCCCTTGAAGGGGGGGAGGTGACACTTACATGAAGTTGGTGATTTGGTGCTCGAGAAGGACTCGAAGCCTCTCCTTTATTAGTTGGAAGCGCTCTTTCTCTTCCGCAAGGACGGTTCCTACGCCATCCGGTCTGCGGCAGGAAAGACTGTCAGGAAACCAAGTCTCTTGGATTATGCCCGAGAGAAGTACAACATTCAGGAGAGGAAAATACTCTCAACAAATAACAGAATATTGAAAATGAAGATAAGTAACCGCGATATGAAAAGTTTTCTCTTCAGAATTCTAAGAAAATGGCAGCCTCTTAATACTGAAAATTAAATTTGATCCAGTTGTACGGATAGAATACATAATTAAGCAGTTTTTCTTTGTAGTTTGACGTCAAGGAAATGAAGTTAATCACTAATCTAAGAGACGTGAAGCTGACTTATTTTTAAAACTATTATTAATTTCCGTGTAAAAGTGCCTTAAATGAACGACCAACTATACCATCAATGATTGAAATGAGATTCTAGATTTAGGCTCAAGGATAATGAACTGAAACACGTTTAGACCTTTGAGGAGTGTAAAACAGTTTAAAAAAAACTGAGCTCTTCTTAGAGAATAAAATGAATTAATATGGTAATAATATGTACTACATATTATTTCTATTGACATTTCTTAGAAATGAAAAGGGTTAAAATCTCTTTAAACTCTCTTTTTAAAGAATTAAAATAATGGGGGTTGCATAAAACTATTATAATTCAAATCATCAAATTCGTCAACAAATCAATCCCACAAGCAAAACTTTACTTCTTATAACTGTAAATTAGAATTGTACATGCACCTCAAGCTTCAAAACACATTACACCTTTTGCACTCTGTTGCTATAGGGTTATGGTAAGCTATGACATTTGCAATAATACGATATAATTGCATGAGTTAAAAGAGGTCAGTATATATATTTTGAAGCAGAATGAGTCGACAAAGGTATCGTATAACGACAAAAGTATCGTATAATAATAATAATGACAGTTTTTTTTACTTTTCTTTTAACGTAAAATCAAAAACAGAAATACGTGAATTTAAAACCACTTTTGTGTTTTTCAACGTTGGTTAACCATCATTCTGCTTCAAAATAATATCAGAACGTTGGAAATATAATCTGGCGAACAGGATACCCAGTCTGTAGGGGAATCTCCTGCGCCCCTGGGATGGTGCAAGAGAACTTTGGAAATTCTCAGCCTAATCGGAAGTGAATAAGATCACATACTCAAAACTCAAAAGAGGAAATATAAATCATTCGTGGCATTCGAGTCGTGTGTGGGAATGCTGCGGGTGGGAGGTCACCAGGAAATGGAACTTCTAATCATATGTAAATGGCTACGAGACAAGTATTCGGTCTGAAAATGGCTACTTACTCCATGCATTGTTATTGCAATGAATTTAAAATTACTGACTTCTTATCCGCTTCTTTCAGAAAATTGTTCTCTTTAAGTTATAGGGCATTGTATGCCATAAATTGTTCCTGCTCTATTTACCGCTCAGGATCCGTTTATCATTTTCAAAAACAAGTATAAAGACTGAAGATCAAAAATGGAGATATTAAACGTATTCTGAATGTCTGTTAATGCAAACAAGGACTTTAACATCAAGTTATTGGAGTGGAATGCCCAATGACGAGAATTGAGAAGCGATTCGTTTAAAAAACAACGTGCAGATAATTACGCATAATAAATTACATATTTTTTCCGAACTAAATAATAATAATAATAATAAAATGCTAGAAAAATAACGCACTTTTATAATAATTTATGCAATATTCAAGCTTTTAAAGTACAAAATGCAGAACTTGTGTTATAGAAAAATACAAGCTTTTACAGTATGCTCGTAATGAAAAATTTCAATAATCAGTATCACTAAACAAGATTATAATAGATATGTTAATATCGTAATTCACAATGATAATGAAGTGCTTTCTAGAAACTAACTTTAATATATTTGATAATAATTATATAACATTACAAAACGAAAATTCTGTGTCTTTCAATTCAGTGCTAACGAACCTTGTTGGATTTGGCATGTTAGGAACAATTTGTGCCTGGTTTTCTTGGCTAAGGATAGACAAGGAAGGTTATCAGTGCATTGCATTATCAGGTAAGAGAAAGCATCATTTATGTCCATTTTGATGTGCTAATATCACCACTAAAAGTCTCAACAGCTTTTTTTTAACACGAATTATGCGATTTAGAAGGTCATAATTACTCTATTCCTACCCCGACGTCGCCAGATTTGCTGACTTACAATAAGGAAAGATATTTATCACTTCTTTTGAGTTTAGGTTAAACGCACGAACGTCGAATGAAACCAAAATGAAAAACCAAAAATCCTTTTCAAGAGGATTTAATTTCTTCGTTGGAAATGAATTGAAATTCTTTCCTTATCAGGATGAAAGTAATAACTTCTGTTAATAGTCATTCATTTTAAATACTTTTATTTTTAAGAACACTTATACCTACTGAAGCAGTTAAATACGGGCTGTCCTGTAGGCCCATACTTTGGTCTACTCAGGTCAACATGAAACATAAATGTATTATCACAAGCGTTTGGTCTACAAGAGAGGAGAGAGAGAGAGAGAGAGAGAGAGAGAGAGAGAGAGAGAGAGAGAAGTCAGACACTAATTGAGGTGAGGAAACCTGTCAATACAGGTCATGTGACCCAAAATGAGAGGGGTCATGTGACCAAAATTGAGAGAGGTCAAGTGACCCAAAATATGCTCCTATTTTCGTTTTATCTCTTAAACAGAACAGGGAGAGAAAGTTTTAGAAAAAACTCAAAATGAAAATTTATTGAAATGGGATTTCTTCCGGAATTAAATCTAATTTCATTGTTTTTATGTTTTCAAGGTTAAATAATCAAAATGCAAAAATAGAATAAAACAAATAAAATAAGCTTTTACTGCCTACAGTGAAATAATATGAAAGGTATGTTATGGTCTTCTACATCATATGAACTAAAATTTCACTTATTTCATGTGTAAGTGAAGCAATTCTAAATTATGAAATCGTTCGTAATGATTTTTTTCTTTTTTTTTTTAGAAGCAAAAATGAAAGTTGAGAATAAAGACAATCAGAGGCGAAAATATTGGAGTACATTCGGAAGAAGACTTTGCTTCAGTTTCCTCAGTAGTTAAAAGAAGCGTCTGTGGGAGGGTCGTGACACGGGGCCGTTGTAGGCCCTGTCGCAGACAAACACTGACGGTGCATGGATTCATGGCATGAGGGAAGGCTGGGGACGTCGAGGCAGCAAGACCAGCCAAGACGCCACCCACCCACCCGCGTTCGCGCCCCGCTGAGGCGTCGCTGGTGAGTGGATGGTGGCCCTTACTTAGAAAGAGACTTAGACTAACCCTACGGCAACCGTTCCGTCATCGGTCGCTCTGCGGTGTCGGGAGAGAGAGACAAAGCGGCGCGAGGAGAGAGAGAGAAAAATGAGTGAGTGAGAGGAGAGCCTCCGAGGCATTGGCACTCGCAAATGCCGCTCCAGGCTCTCAGTCGAGCCACAGACATACCTGCTTCGCTCTACACAGAGGTTAGGTAGGGGCGCTGCCATAAGGCCTTAAAATGACTCTATTGAACTTAGGAAGGACATTTTTGTTATTAAAATTGGACGTTACAAAACATTTTGGTTCACTTAATTGGAGACAAACAAAATCTATTCTTTAACAAGAGGAACACTTTCTATATAATCATTACGACCTTAACTGAAGGAATCTATAAACTAATAATAAGTAAATTAAAAAAATAAAATACAAATGTTATATTGCTAATAATACTTTCATATTAAAACTTGAACTTAGGTTGCTTTGAGATGACAAAAGGCAAAATTGTTTTACGAAAACTCTACAAAGCTTATAAGAAGAATAGCATATTCTAATTTATTTATGTTGTTTTAAGTCATCCCAACCTCTAATCTTATTAAATGTTGCGAGAAGACAAAGTGTTTGTTGCTCTTTCATAACCTTTTAGGAAAATGAACACTTATTATCGATAAAACGATGGACACCGAAAGGTACTTACTCTAAGCTCTCTGTTTCAACATCATTGTGCCTGACTGTGTTTAATTCTGACATACTCATTCATACTTGAAAATTTGCGACTCATTAATTCAATATCAACTGCTTTATTCCTGAATCTGAAATTTATTGCAGTGAAAATGCTGTCTTTAATGGAGGAGTTAATTAAAATTCTAGGATGCAGTTTAATGAGAGGTTCCCTCCTTTCCTCACCTGTTTCCGTGGACATGAGAGGCACAGAAGGCGAACGAATAATGAATGAGGGTAGGGTCGATCATTTGACCCTTCTCAGCTCGGTCTAAAAGATCTTCCAGATAGCAAAGATGGCGGTAGCACCCTCGCACTCCGTAACGAGCTTGATACTCATCTAAGACGAAAATCTGACCGGGGCTGAACCACCCCTGAAAAAGAATGAAAGAGAGATTAATTATCCGCAGTCACGATGCAACTGCAATGTCAAACCTAAGTACAATGAAGGAATTTTCAGATACCCACCAACGAGCAGTACGGGTCCTTCAATCTGTAGTCGAGAGTGAGAGACTGAAGCATTTTGAAAAGAGAATGGTGATCAAAGCGAACGGGATCAGCGGTTATGAACTCCTCCATGCCGTGTTTCTTCGCCTTGTCAGCATCTTAAAATAAAGAAAAAACTAGGCTTCTATTCGCTGCCTTTATCTCTCATTTTTACAGTTCGAACGCGTGTCTATTCTCTTTTGAGAAAAACTCGCATTCCCTATTAACTCCTATTTCATTAGAGTTAATTATTATCCCAATTAATTTTCAGTTCCAAAGAATAACTGTCATTTCGGAATTAATTCCAATTTTAAAATTCCATTCCACGTATGCTAAATGAGAAGATGAAAGGAAGCATTCCTAAGTTACCCTAAAGTTTGAGAAGCATTCAGTACCTCGTAGCTGGTTCTCACCTCCCAGCATTTTGGATAGCGTCGAGTTCTTGCCTTGGGGTCGCTCCGTAGGGGTCGGTTTGTGAGCTTGTCCCGTGGCTCTGTAGAGTGCCGTGATCCACTGGTGCTGCTCGTTCTCATCTTCGGTGGCGAATAGAATGGACTCTCCCTCCCGGACGCCATTGAAGAAGAACCTTCCTCCTTCGAGATCTGATAGGGGAGAACATCGGAAGGGAAATTAGTGAGGGCATCAGCAAGGGTAACACTAAGGGCATGATCATTTCTCTCCACATTAGAATAAAAGTGGATCTGAGAAATGAAACTCAAATAAGAGGAAAGTTACCTTCCTGTTTTCATGATTTGTATTTAATTTTTAATATATATGTTTTATACTGAGTATTAGGTTTATTCTACATATATTGGTTTTCCCCGGTATGAATTTTTAAGGGTTTACTTACCCATTCCAACCATAAGTTGAGCTAAAAAAAAAAAAAAGAAGAGGAAAACAGGGTATTAATAATTATTTTGTTAAGTATAGTTGCGAGTAATGAACACTTTTGATAAACGAAGTTTTTGGGGGAAATGTTCACAGACATTTTCATTCACTCGTTTTAGTGATTCTTTGATTCTTAAAACTAATTTAAAAGTATGGATGTTCGCAACATACGGTATTAAAATGCAAACTACTATAATGAAAATCATGATAGAGATGGAATTAAGATAGTTTTACTTGGTCATTATAATTTAATCATTTAATATAGAAAATTGAAATTTATTACAGTTAAAAAGACAAGTGAAAGTAAGTAGATAATCCTTAAATTCTAATAATTAACAACTATATAGCTTGTGGGGGCAGTCGTCTCTAATTTAACGTTTCTATCTTTCATGCTTAACATTTTGGAGTTGAGCTTATACGTATGTTGGACCAGGTAGTTCCGCACACTTCTTATTAAACGTAAATATTAAGTATCCCTAAAGATGAGGTTTACAAATGAACGCACCCGATACAGGCTCAATATAGTCTACGGTGTAACCGTCTAGCTGCATCATTTCTGTAGGCTCACTTTTCTTTTCTCTGTAACTACACATTGCGAATGTATACTGAGAGACTTGGACGAGGCAATAATAGCGTTTCTTCCACTTCTTCCAGACACTTTTTCCTAAGGCATAGAGGTAACTGAGGGAAAGAGAGAAAATGGTTTAACCCAATGTACGAACAATATACTCCGAATTTATATTAAGCAAAATCTTAACTCGGATAATGCCAATTTATTTTCAGAATGGGTGGACGCCAATTCGCAAACATTTTGACATCAGATTCAACTGTAGTTCATATACTTCTCAATATCAATACGGGATAAATTTTACTATGCATTTAAAATAGGAAGCTCTTTACGAGGTGCTTACGTTAAAAGCATTTTCATTCCTACAAAAGAAGCATATTCTCTAGAACTCTAAACTCTAGAATACCAATACTCTAGAATACCAGTTGGTCCATTAGAAATTCCCGTGTTTTATTTTTGCTCTTCATCTTCATTTAAAGATTCCAAAAGGTACTTCCGGTTTAACACTTACGCAAGCAGTTTTCAAAAAGCAGTTTTACCGCTAACACTTTAGGTCACGTGGTTCTCTCTTTAAATGGACAATTGAAGTCTAATTTACCAAACTCAACCTGTCCGTTTACTCACCCACAATGTTTTAAATTCTGCGGTTTGTCCATTTTGAGAGCTATTTTAATTTTTAAATTTTGATCAGCGGCGTTCTTCGGAACGATCAATTTGTGCCATTCTGGAACCTGAAAATAGTGAAGAAACATCTCATTTCAACATATTCGTACAGTGTATGCCATTCTTCAAATCTGGTTAAATAAATTGAATTATTACTATAGGATTTTCTTTAGATGTAAGTCGCGTTTTCTATTGATGCCTTTCTTTTATAAAGTTTTTGCCTAAAATCAACTTTGCTCACTTGACCTCATTTTGCTTTGTAAGAGGATTTCATTTTGAAGCAAAGAAAATATATTGAACCGTCGGTGACACTACCATGAAATTATAGCTTTTTCTCACATTTAGGAACGTGCCCTTCGATTTTCTCGTGGGAAAAAAGTTTGAATGACCACCCCAGTGTGTCTGTTACCTTGGGTGACATCGCCGTCGGGTGAAGAATAATCTTTCCTAGTTCTTTGTCTTCGAGGGCGAGCATTGAGGGGTTTTCGGTATAGAGTTTTACCTTGACGACCGGAAGCGGATGATTGGTTGTGAAGTCTCCTTGACAGTCCCACCTGAGGAACAAGAAAAAACTTACTGCTATCTTTTCTATTTCTAGCATTTCTAGCTCGATACGTTCCTCTGCAAGGCAAGACGACCGTAAAAGAAATAAAAGCTAACGAACGAAACTGGTCTCAGTCATACCTGTTCTATTTTAACAATTAAACTGAGCTAATTTCTGAAATTGTTCCGAAACTAAGTTTAACCACGATTTGCTCAGGTAGTAATCTGTTAATCACCACATAGTGACTTAGTATAAGAACACTTCAGTATTTTACAAGACTCACTGGTACGATCTTTGAGAGGCGAAAGTAAAGCGAAGAATGAGAGAAGACAACTGCATCGAAAAGAACTAACAGGGTGAATGTTTGGGTGAGGGCCATTACATGAAGTGAAACACTTTCCCTAATACGAGGAGTGGTAAGAGTTAAGATCACGTTGAATTAAACTCGGTTTAGGAAGAGAGTGTGTTGCTCTGGGTTGAGGCACTACGAAGGTTTTTCCTTTGTATTCATTTCAAGCTCGGTCCGTCGGCTTAACGCACTGACCGTGGAAGGAATCTTAAGCATTTTAGTTATTGGCTAACAATTACGAGCAAACGTATTATTTAACTAAATATTTTAAATCAATTCCATATGTTAACTAAGCCATATCAGAACGATTTCCCATCGAACCAAACATTTAGGTTAAACTAATTAAAAGCTAAAAAGTGTTTTGTTTTACTTGGAATTGAAAAATTCTGTTTCTGTGTGTCTGTCTGTTTAATGAGACACCAAGCATCCATTGGGCCGACGTTGGTATTTAAGATATATCAACGTCCGTCCAACGGATGCTTGTTATTTGGTATCTATGTAATTGAATAAAGAGAAGTTTACTAGTGAAAACAGTTAAAATTTTTAGTGATAGGCCTAACTGGTAAAAGCGTTCATGTGTCTCTATATTTACATTGGTTTGGATGCTTCTGCCTGGTCTGTCTGGAGTTTTTCCCCGTTCTCAACCTCCATTGTGCAATAGACGATCCTGTTTGGGGGGAGGGACTTCAGTCCCTTCACCTCCATCACAAGAACCTGCAAAGTCATTCAGGATCAAATTTGGATAAAATTATCATTAGTCCTGAGAAAGTTCAATTTCTCAGCTTTGAAAAAATGGCCAGTTTTTCAATCGTACGACTTCACTGTACTTTTTCTTCTTTTCTTTGACTTTCGCAAATAAAGAAAACATTTCTTTACGTGAAAATTAAAATACAACTAGATGTTGTCGACATTCTTATCTAATTTAATTTTCATGATTTTAATATTAATTTTAATGGTTGATATACAGTTTCGGAAAAATATTCGCCTAAGAAATAATATATGGGTCCCAAATACATTTTCACTCCAGTTAGTTATTTTTTATTGGTCAGATTATTATTATTATTATTATTATTATTATTATTATTATTATTATTATTATTTCCCAACCAGTTATTTTTTTTCTGATTTTTAAACTTACAGTATTTTTCCGTTTTTTACGTCTTCAACGAATTTGTTTCTTCATTTGTACATATATATATACAATTTAAATTTCTTATTTCGAACATAATTTCTAATATTTATAACAAAACACATGAAGCTGTGTCAACATTACTGATTCAAAAAATGACCAAAAAACTTCTTTTGAAGTTCACCTGAAGCGAAGTGTTATTTAGAAAGAGTAAATCACTGGTTCAAAAGAAAATTGTCGTACGCAAAGCTTTAATTCTTACGTTGAATGAGTCTTAAGATATACGTACGAGATTAATGTTAAAAAGAAAAACAATTTTAACTCGTCTCTAAAATATTTTAAAAGGTACTCAAAATTTCCTTTAAATATATTATGTCTCACGAAAGTCACTTTTCAGGAATAATCCGTACAAGCTTAGTTAATTTTATACAGTTAGTTTTAGTTAATTTTAGTTCATTTTAGTTTTACGCAGTTCCGATGTTTAATGGTATAATAAAATCTAATTCGAAGAGGCCAGAGGCAAAGATGCTGTTAGGGTGCTGTTGAACATTTACTCACCTCAAGAAGAAAGGATAAAACAACGTCCATTTTGGACAATGTGACTTCGTTGTCCAAGCTGTCCGAGTCCCTGCCGCCGAGAGAGCTTTGGGACCTGCTGTGGGACATCCACAATGTGACGTGAATAGGAGCCCAAAAAGATGTCAGTTAGCGGAAGGAAGGCATGTTTGGGATTCGTGTGTACGTGATTTTGGGATTTAGTAATTAAGAAACGGATTTTCGGGTATGAATTGAAAAGGTGGAAACGGTTTAAAATGAAGAAAATAGCATAAATATGAGGGATGGATGAGGGATGGATGAGGGATGAAGTTTTTAACGAAGACGAAATTAATGCAATGCAATATAATACAATATATATATATATATGAGAGCGTTATTATGAGGATATATTGAACGATTTTCAAAGAGGGTATAAACGATGAGACAATGACGTCATTGAGAGTTTGTACCATAAGAAAGTTAATGAAAGGTTGATCGAAATTGATTTACAAATAAGTTAACAATTAATTTGAAAAAGTAATTTAAAATATTGTGTGGTTTGGGTGTTAAGAGTTGAGCGTTGAGGGTAAATTGAGAATAAAGAAGAGGGATATTGGAAAGAAGAGAAACCAGTGTTTGTCGAAAGAAGTTTAAGGAATGGTGAATAGCCCCAAAAGAAAAAAGACAACAGTTAGTTAAAGTGCAAATTGCATCTCACATTTTATATTTCAATTTTTACATCATATTAACATTTTACATCATATTAACGCTAAACCTATTCATTAGAATGTAAAATTAATACACTGATGTTGTTATAATTTTCAAGTTTGTCGCATTCATTAAGTGCAAATTTCATCCGCATTTCTAGCAATTACAGTAAATAAGCGATCATGCGTGAATTTGAAAGGAATCGTAGAGAAGTATGGACAGTATGAAGCTGTAATTCAAAAACAGTTAAATGAAGACGAGGCCAAAATCCAGAAAGCGATCCAGACTAAGACCAAACCCTCATTGTGACCATAAACAGATAAATGCACTGAGAATAACGCTTCATTACAGCATTTTAGATAGGGTTTTATGCCATTATATCATTCCGTAATGCATTATAAAACATCAATATAGCATAGAAATAGATATTTTTTTTAGTTTTTTTACATTATCACACGAATAATAGAAACAAAAGTTTTAGTCGTACCATTTGTGAAATGAAAGGAATTGTGCTCTTATACAGATTGTAAATAGAGGTGAGACGGATCTTTCCGAATAAAATAAATGCCATAATTGCCATGCTCACTTATCTGTCGCTTTCAGTCTATCTCCGACGTTCGGATTTTCAGATTATCTTTTAAGGTGAAATTTATTATGGTTTGGTGAGATTTAAGACGTGAATGAATACCTTTTGTTAATAAAAGAAAGATCAGTCTATATAACAACACTTCCTGAAGAGAGGTGAGGGAAAGAATTCGAACGTTGGTTTTTTTTTTTTAATTGAGGGCTGGAGAATGTTGATAATTTTGCGACAATGTTTTTAGGATTCTCATGAAAAACAGATTACAAGCTCTAGAAACGAATGTAAGCTGTTTTCTGGTGTTGGAATTAACTGCAATGCCTCCTTCGTTCACTCGATATCGTACGCATTAATCGCAGCTAATTCACACTCGAGATTAAAGCGATTATAAAGCCAAACAAACCATTACAAAGTGGATGTAATTTGAAAACAAATATTTGTGTGTAAATAAACATAAAAACCACAATAGGCAATTAAGTAACTGAATATTCTGAGGTAATTACAAACCTTTAACGATGAAAATACTACTAATGAATAAAAAAATATGATTAAAATGGTAGATTTTAGACACTTAAATTACAAACACACTTATCTATATACGCATCCATACGTAATTTCGATGCCACGTATATAAAAAATCATTAAAAATTATAATGTCTACCATTTTTAGAAAGTATTTTATGCATTTAAAACTTTTTTTTCATAAAATCTTCTTAAAGACTTTCTTTGGTTTCACTTTTGAGAACTATTTTACTCGTAAAAATTAATTTGTTAAGTAACGGTTTAATGCAGGCTAAAAGTCCTCTGGATTGGGTTCCCACCGGCTCTGGGTGTACGACGAACAAATCCAACATTTAATGAATTTATTTACAAGTAAGAAGGAACAATAGAGTCATTCAGGATTTAGAATATACCTCTAAGAAATACATCGTAAAACTATTTATGCAGAGTTACAAATCGAGTGAATTCCAATATACTGCAGGGTCTACTCGTTCCTCACTTCATTAAATGCTCATACTAAGGACCGGGATCAAGGGTAACATTGATTATTTATCACCGAGAATGGTTAGCAACATTGCAGTAATGCTTTCCACGCCTATTTACACAATAGCACATCTATAGCAAATACTGCAGTGACAAAACAGTCATTTTAAGTGCACTTGGAAACAATCATCTTGCCAGACTCGCGAGCTCTAGAAACTTTTTAGATAAAACACAGAGTCGTGATACAATCGGAAAGCAAAGTCAAGAGTAAACCCAGGTGACTAAATGTGAACTCAAATATTTAAATTGAAGACACAATTTAAACTCAAAAAAATGTAATTATGAGAGTTTAGACTAAAATAAAGCACTTTACATTTGTGTTCAAAATAATAATAATTAAAAAAAATATATATATATATATATATATATATATATATATATATATATATATATATATATATATATATATATATATATATATATATATATCAAATAAAACAAATTTGAAAGCAAAAATGTTAAACAGAACTTAGGTGAATAATGTTTGTCAACATATTTTAAAATAGTGAAGCATTAACGAACTCAACAATTAAAAAAAAATAAACAATTCTTAAGTCTATTATTATTATGATAGGTAACAAAATATAATAAAAATTAAAATTGTGACGAGATGCATTGAAGAAAAAACCTGCCTTAGTAACGAACTTCTCCTGCGGCTGGAAGCACCCACGTGAAAAGGAAGAAACACAGTTAATTTCCTCTGTCTCAATTTGATTTAACCAATCAAAGCTCAAACGGTAAATAGATAATACCTTGATTTTAGCTTACTATTTCACAATGAACGAACTTGTAGTAATTTTAAGTTCGAAAATATTGGTTCCATTCATAATTTGCGCCCGTTTCTCTGATCATAATATCATGTTTACCGCATGAACTGAAGGTTGTGTTTATTACATAAAAGATATCGCAAGCAAGTTTTCTTAATGCATCAATGCTAAATTATAACTAACATCGGGACTATGGTTTATAATCGCAACTTTTATAGCGCAAAAGATGCCAACAATCACTTCAGTGAAATGAATCACGCAAATAAACATTAAAATCTAAAGGGAAAAATCATGCGATCGAATAAGCATATCTAATAAAATCTGGGATTTTTAGCTCTTATTTTATATTTCATTCCTAAATGCGTTATGCAGTCTAGTTTTGCGTTTTAACCAGGTCCGAATTTAGTGTCAAGTGTGGCGAAAGTAAGTAATGTTTTAGTCGGATGAAAGTGTGAGGCGTTAATAATTTAGGAATTATTATTTATCACAAAATTTCTCCCCATTGTTTTTGACCTCCACAAATTCTCTTAATTAAATGGGATAAATTAAGTCTAAAGTTATTAACTGGACTCGTGTTATTCAGATTTAGGCACAACAAAGTCTACAGACAGCTCATGCGAGTTAAGCATTCACACTGTGTATATATATATATATATATATATGTATAAAATCTCTCTCTCGTATACGTAAATGATTATATAAGATTAAGCTTTGTAGTTTACGTTGGATCATTCTTTTCTACGTGGAACTCACGTGAAAATTTGAACCCAAATCACCATCAAGTTATAATATCACTTACAGTAAGTCTAATGTTAAATTGTTTGTTTTGGATTCTTATAGGAAGACACTAAGCAGAACATCTCCGAGGAGAAACCAAAAGATTTTAACACCATTTTCTTTTTTTCTTTTTTTTTTGTCTTTTTTTTTATTGAAGGTTTTTTTTTTGGGGGGGGGGGGGGGAAGAACTACGAGGTTCTTAAAAATTTCATTTCAGAAACGCCAAATTTCGTCTTGTTTTTCAGTTATTTTTGTGGCAGCTTTCTTCGTTTCATTCGAATTGCGTCATGTATAGTTACGGAAAGTAGTTCGCCGAAAAAGCAAAATTTAAAAACCTCAAAAAAATAATAATTAGTACTTTTAAAATTTTCTTTTCTTAAAAAAAAAAAAAATTCGCAAATTCCAAATTTTTTATCATTATTTTATATATATATATATATATATATATATATATATATATATATATATATTTCGTAGAGACTAGTGTTTTTTGACAAAGTCGAAATTTGTTACAAAGCTTGTGATTGAACAAAGTTGGTCACGTGGGAAATAACTAACCGATCTGAAACGACCACCTAACCTAGTGTAATCTAGTCTCCGTGAAACTATATATACTGTACATATACTGTATATATTCGGCGAACTTTCTCCGCAAACGTGTTTCATATTCAAATATTCTTTTTTATAAACGTGTGGTAGGGGGGGGGGGGCCGGTCTGCCCAATTGGGGGCGGATAAAAAAAAAAAATTAAACCTAAATTGCGAGTATTATTTTTAAGTTAACACAAAATTGCACAGTTTAAAATTTAATCTATTGAGTGGAAAATTTAACCATTTAACATTTTTTATAATTAAATATTTTTTAACTCTTTGTATGACTTCATTTTTGCATTTTGAGTTAACAAAAATGTGCAAGACTTCGGTTGGAAAATTTTTACTTTGCTGAAATTATATATTTTTTTTTCATTCTTTAAAAAGAAACAAAAATTATATAATTTAATAATAACGAAAAAATTGTATAATTTAATAATGAAAAATTATATAATTTAATAATAAAGAAAAAATTGTATAATTTAATAATGAAAAATTATATAATTTAATAATAAAGAAAAAATTATATAATTTAATAATAAAGAAAAAATTGTATAATTTAATAAAGCAAAAAATTATATAATTTAATAATAAAGAAAAAATTATATAATTTAATAATAATGCATAACAATAATAATAATTTATCGAATAATTTACTTTTCTGTTAAATAATTATTTATTCAGTTATTTAATTTTATTATTAATTATTATTAATTAATAATTAAAACCAAGAATAAAACTCTCCCTTCCTTCTTGGGCGAAAAGGTACTTTCTGAATTATCTTTTGGAAAAACTGCTGTGAAATCTATGTCCAGTGAAACACTCCTACGAACGAGTTAATGCATTTGTCAATGCCGCTCTCTGAGGTAACTTCGCGACTACGTGTACTAAAACGGGAATACTATATGAAGGTGTAGAGATAGTGGAAGCGATAGAGGTGATTGACGTGGAGATAATCAAGGTGAAAATGATCAAAGATGGAGGTAATCGAGGTGCAAATAATCAAGATGGGGTGACCAAGCTAAAGATAATCAAAGTAAAGATCATCGAAGTGGAAAGTGAACAAATTGAATATGATCGAGATGAAGGTGATTGAGGTGGAAATGATCAAAGTAAAGATAATTAAGAACGAATTGATTTATCTGAATGAGAGAAAATGCTGAAATATATTTCGAGAAGAAAAGCTGTAAAATCGGTAAAATCGTGAATGAATGAATGAAAGGGATGAGATTTCTTTCATCAACTTTAAGATGAAACTCATCAGGACGGAAAGATCAATGTCAGAAATTGATCACGTCATTCTTTAATAAGAGTCGTGATCGTCGAAGGTCAGAATTGATACGAATCATTACAGGTACATGATTTTTTGAATCATGATCACGCATTCTTGAGTGGCGACCGAGTGGAGGTCTCTACACTCCCCTGACAACATGAGTCAAAGTGAGGACGTCTTCAGCCTCTGAGAACGGATTGTGAGGTCTTGTATTTTAACTTTCACTGACGATAAAGTGTGCATTGTAACGTCATTGAGCCCATACACTCTCAAATATCCACGTTTCCCACATTAATGTTACTTATATACGCACATACACACTCTCGCACACACGCACGCACACAAGCATGCACACACACACACACACACACACATATATATATATATATATATATATATATTAATATATATATATATGTGTGTGTGTGTGTGTGTGCTCTATGGGCACCATTGAAATGAGAAAAATTAATATTTTTTAAACATATATATATACACAGTATATATCGAAACCTACGGAAAAATTATTGAATACCCGGTTAGGTTAATTGAATGCCCGGTTAGGTCAACTGTACGCCCTTGACGATTGGTTAGGTTAAGTTCTGATATTTTCGTGAAAACTAACGAAAATATCACGACTTAACCTAACCAAACGTCAAGGACGTGCAATTAACCTAACAGGGCATTCAATTAATCTAATCGGGCATTCAGTTAACCTAACCGGGCATATATATATATATATATATATATATACACACAGTGTGTATACATACATATATATATATATGGGATGAATTTCACAATAAAACACGTGAAATGAATGAATGCTGCAAACCCACAAGGAAAAAGAAAAACGATTCCAAGGCCTTTCGTGTATTCAAAGCTACACCTCGTCAGGGAATGAAGATAAAAGGCCATAGATGCCCATAAATATATACAATGTACAGGAAAAACAAAACAATTAGCACATAATTGCCTCTCATTAACCCTTGTTAATTATGTGCTAATTGTTTTGCTTTTCCTGTACATTGTATATATTTATGGGCATCTCGCCTTTTATCTTCATTCCCTGACGAGGTGTAGCTTTGAATACACGAAAGGCCTTGGAATCGTTTTTCTTTTTCCGTGTGGGTTTGCAGCATATATATATATATATATATATATATATATATATATATATATATATATATATATATATATATATATATATATATAAACAGTGTGTGTGTGTGTATATATATATATATATATATATATATATATATATATATATATATATATATATAGCCTAGGTCTTTGCGCGAACTAGGAATAAGATGGCCTACGTCCAATTTTCAACGCAAATTGTCGTCAAATTTTTGAAGAAACGACAAATATTTTTTGTTTTTATTTGTTCATAGCTGTTAAAGTAAATAAATTAAATTTCTCCTATTCAAAATGTACTTGTAAGAGTTAAAATAAGTTTAAGGAATATTAATTTCTCGTATTTCAATGGTGCCCATAGAACGAAAAAGGTTCATATATATATATATATATATATATATATATATATATATATATATATAATGGGATCACCTGAAGATCAGGACCCCCAGCCTTTGTTAGTTAGTCTTATAAGACTAGGCTAACTAACGAAAATATCATGACTTAACCTAACCAATCGTTAGGTCAACTGTACGCCCTTGACGATTGGTTAGGTTAAGTCGTGATATTTTCGTTAGTTAGCCTTATAGGATCACCTGAAGATCCGTCACCCCAGCCTTTTTTAGTTAGCTTTATAAGGCTAACTAACGAAAATATCACGACCTAACCTAACCAATCGATAAGGGCGTGCAGTTGATCTAACTATTGGTTAAGTCGTGATATTTTCGTTAGTTAGCTTTATAAAGCTAAATAAAAAAGGCTGGGGTGACGGATCTTCAGGTGATCCGCCTTATAAGGCTAACTAACGAAGGCTGGAAGCCCTGATGTTCAGGTGATCTATTTAATGTGTTTTATAGTATGTACAGAGTTAGCCAGTCTATTCTTATAATTAGTTCAGAGTATCTGAATTCAGCTCATTATGTAGTATTGTACAGTATCTTGTGCTTTTCAAACATCACTGAACAAAGAAGTTCCTGTTATTGAAGTAATTTCACAAGAAAGTGCTTTCAATAGTGTTTCGTTGGAATTATAAACATTAAAATTTAGTAAACTCTTCTGTGAGTATAATCTAAGTGTCTTACGGCTGTTTAGTTTCAGCCAAATAATGCTACACAATTTTAGTGTACCGGTTTTTTTTCTTATTTTTTGTTGAATATTATAAGAGAATGAGGATATAATTTGTTTGTGTTATTCTGAAGGTCCATCAGTAGCTACAACTTAAATTATTTACATTTAAACTTCTTTTAATATAATATGTAAATAACACGTAAAAGTTTTTCTTAAAATTTGACAAGATTCTTTGAATGTGTGTACAGCATAGGCTAATCTTTCGCGTTTAGGGTTAGCAAGCCAAAAGGAAAAAGAATATGACAGCACTAGGTTAAACAGATATTAATAAATAAAAAAAAACGCTTTTAGTTCATAGACTGTTTATACTGTACTGATTTTTTCCTCAGCCTCTATGATATGACAACACACACACAATCCACTTATTACTGACAACAAGGAGTGAACAGCAGCAATCTTGACAAATGTGCGAGGAACACTGATTCTCGGATCGGATTGTGCAGAGAAAGAGCGGACACGTAAGTGCTACATTGCGGACACAACCAAAATACGCACCACAAATTTCGGATTTTCGGTTAGAGCTGAAATACTCCCACATTGATTTCTCGAGAATTAAAATGAGTTTTTGCTCTTTGGATCAAAATAAGTGAATCCCTTTAATTAAGAGTTAATTACCTTAACCCAAAATTTGTAGGCTATTTAAACAAATTGAAGCGAACGAAAGGGATTTTGGATCACTAGAATTAGTTTTGAAAATTTACATTAGCTGAAAATGAGAGAAAGCACAAAATCCATTGTTGCATTTTGCTAAAACGTCCTTTCATCTCAAATGAAACCAAATTTGACCCTCGTGAAATGCCTCTTCCGCGTAAGAAGGAAACAAAACAGAATCCAAAATCCTTTTTAAATATGGCTTCAGTGTTGCCTAGGACGAGGGACTCAGAAAGCAGAGCCACACGGGGTCATCAAGGTCACTACCAGATACTTCAAGGTCAAAAGTCATGTTCGAGTCAGTCGTAAACAGCATTGGGAATTTTGAAAAAAAATAAAAATAAAATAGAGTATTTTCTTTTAATAGCTATTTTATAATCAGTGTTCAAAATTGATTAAATTTATTTTTAATGATTATAACAGTTGTTATAAAAGTTGTTTTATACCAATAGTTATACTTGAGAATTATACAACAAACATCTACCATTTTATTATGACTTCAGTTTTCCTTTAGTGTACTGTATGTAAATTATAAAGATTTTACAACAACCTTCTTTGAGAGTAAAATACAATAAATTACTTTTGTTTCTCTTCAATTTCTTCAATGGAAGAAATATGAAATTTTCCCCTAAAATTTGTAAATAATAAACTTGAAGGGAATTTGTTGCCATTTCGACTGTCCATGAATGCGTGACCTTTGGCCTGACGTTTACCCCATTCTCCCACTCACCTTAGCCTTGGAGAAAGGCAGCGGAATACTTTGTACTTTTTACGCCTGCCCACACTCTCCAAACTCCCTTCAGATCTGGAAAATTTTACTAACTGACTTTTAAGGTTTTCGCTCTGCTAAATTCCCCCTTCTCCAAGATTTAATACCGAAACTCTGATTGGCTTTAGTGAGGGTCTCAGAAATCCACAAATGCGGGGTTAAAACAAGGGTTAAAAAACACTTTATATCAAGGAAAGTACGAACGAAAATCGCATTATGGTCAGGATACAAGTTTTTATAAGAAAAAAAATGGGTTCCAAAAGAAGTGAGGGCAGAGTAATTCTTGATTTTGGTTATTATTCAATTTTATTTAATTTCATAAGAAATTTAGTCGATCTCTCACTTAATTGTAACATCCGTAAACGGTCATTCTTAACTTAATCGTCTTTAAAAACTTTAAGTAACTTTCATACTTCTCGTCTTATGGACTTTTATTCCCCTTCTCAGCCCTTGATTTGATTTAAAGTTAAAGAAAACTAGTTTATATCCACGCACAGACATTCGAGAAAGTGTACATCACTGAAAAGAGAAATACAGCAACTTTATCAGTAGGGAAGAAAATGCTTAAAGTGCTGAAAATTTTATACACTTTTAAAATTTCCATTAGATAAGCCGTAAAATATAAATACATTATTTATGATGTAGAAAATCCAAGATTTAATTGACACATTATGGATTTTGTATCTAAAAATCACCATTTCAAATCCTTACCATTAGCCGCTGATGTAATTCACTTGATGTGTCAGATATCTGGCTATCTAAGATATACGCGTGTCGTGTTGGAAACTTAAATTTTATAGTTACTGTAACTGTACTGTAGTGTCCGTGTCAGTGATACGGAATTTATGTAACTATGAAATATTTATACACTCTATTTCACTCTAAATGTCTTTTGACAAACAAAAAATTAAAAAATGCACAAAAAAAGTCTAGGAAACCATGCGCATGACAGACATATGGAAAAATAAATGTCTCAAATTAGGTGTTAAAAACTGCAATGTTTAAGCGCAGGTTTCTACAAATGCACGAAATATTGATCATTTTTAAGTGGAAGCTGGAAAACTAAGCTAATTTAGGAATAATCTATTAATAATATCAGATTAAATAATTTGCCATCGTCGCGTCCAATTGTAGAAACCTGTCAAAAAGCAATTGACCAATTTTATGTTTCATTCTTCAGAAAATAAAACTAAAAACTACAATTTCAATCCAAATTACTTGCGTTCTACGATGAAATTTTGTTTGAGAAATTTCGATTCTACGATTACTCAAGTTCTGTCAAAGGTATTTCAAAAATTCTATTCTTTCATCCACCAATGCAACCCTAGTACTAAATATGGAATAGGGGGTCCTGGTACCTATGTTGTCGTCACTCGCTATTGCGTAAAAAGGGGAAGGTCGAAATAAACCGTGCTACAAAGGGGATGAACCTCCATAATCATATGCCGACCACACCCGAGGTCGAGTGATGTTGGAAATGAGCGGGCAATTCTATCAGCGATGGTGGGGTAAGCGACCCACGAAGACTAACTGACACGAAGACTTCCTCCTCTCCTCGTGGATTCACCGATGACAGAGGGCACAAATGGCTATTATATCGCTTTCGAGGATGTGGCCTCACGCAGGAACGTAAGTGAATACCTTCCTGACTCAACTACCTCCACTTCAAAATATCCGTAAAAAAAAAGGGGGGGCAAGCAATCGGGGAGGGGGGGGGCATTATTTTCAGTCTACATGACTTGTTATGGCAAACTAATCAAAATGATGAGGTAAAACAGGGCCAAAATTTTCAATCTACTCGTGACAAACGTTTATAATTAAAAGGAAACATAAAACTGGTCGTTCGTATACTTGGCGATATAAGGAAAGAATGTCTAAAGTGGGTTATAAGCATTCCAGAAAGAAGGAATTGATCCTCACGCGCTGCTTTTCCTGCTTCGCAAGTTAGGACACATAAACAAGGAAAAAAACGAAGATTAATTAATATTGTAATGCTCAAACACGTAACGAGAATAGCCAATGAGTGCCAAAAGAGAGATTTTTTTTTAATATCTCAAATTTTTAATAAGAATCAGACTTTATGGAGGTTAATTTTCATTGGATATCCCCTCGTATTCTCGTGGTTTGGATTGAAACTGTCACAATTAAAAACTTAAAAATCAGAAGATAATTAAATGAGTTTCTATCGTTTACTCGTCTTTTGCATCCTGTAGTATTTTAAATTATATTAATATCCATTAAGGCTCACTTAATTTAATATTTCAAGAAGTATAAATGTGGCACAAATTTAAGTTAATCTAAATTTACAGTAGTATATTAATTCCACGCGCAGTCCGAAGTGTTCCTAATTGCTGACCAAAGGTACAGTGTCTACCTTAAATTAGAATAATACATTTTTTATGAAATTCATAACTAGGGTTCTTCGTAGAAATAACTTAATTAATAAACTGTTTCATGATCCTAAGAATGAATTGTGGCTAAAAAAGATTTGTTGTGATTCATAGACACAGTTTTGCTATGACATCCTAAATCGCTACAGATGCTTTCCGAGCTACTTTTTACAGTTAGGTGTAAATTTTAGTTAAGGTCTTACAGTTTATAGGTTGCTGGAGAATTATTTTAACGTAAAATGCCAACCACTTCTTCTTATTCACGTAATCAGTTTCAGTTATGAGCTACGTTTTTTATCTCGCGAGGTAACCTGGAGCTACATCTGACCCGATTATATGAACGAGGATATTTTAATTTTAATTTTACCGATGGGTTCTGAAAATCATTTTACAATTTATTTTTCCTATAAATATAAGCAATTATTTATAAAAGTAGATGGACCTAGTATGTTTCATGGAGTGCTCTCGATTTTCCTACGAAATTGCAAACAAGGGCAGTCGATGACCCTGATTTTGTTTCTGTAATCGGTTTTCTTGAGAAACCTAACCTAACCTGACCTAACCTGACCTGACCTAACCTAACCTGACCTAACCTAACCTGACCTAATCGAGTTTCTTATACTATTGTTTTTTGCAAGATATCGCACTAATTATTCAAAAAGATGTTGGAGTGTATTGCGTCGTTTCAGTAAATAAATTTATTCAATATCCAATAACATTTTTCTTTATCATTTCTCAAGAAAACCGATTGCTGAAACAAAATCAGGGTCATCGACTGCCCTTGTTTGCAATTTCGTAGGAAATTCGAGAGCAGTCCATGAAACCTACTAGTCCCAAGTAGATTTTCATAGTCGATAAATAATTAATGAGTTATTTAAAAAAAGAAATTGGAAGTTTATCTTTTAAATGCGATTTGTTTCCACATTTTCAGTTAGAATTATTTTCATCACAAAAATATTTCGATAATCATAAAAAAAATTAAGGTTATAAATTCATTATATTCCAAATTAACTGTGAATTTAACCTTTTAATCCTATTATTGTAAAGAGTAATCCATTAAAAGAGAATAAAGTGTAAAAAATTGATAAGGGGCTGCAAGTTGACAGAAACAGTAATGTTTCTCCCTTAAATAGAAAAGAGTACGGTCAGATTTATTCTTGTCTATCGAGGAATTGTACTTTTCTCAGTAATAAGTTGTTAAGTTGTTCGCTATTTGCGAAAGAATAAAAGTTGTTGTCTTTTATGTGCCGAAAAGAGAGAAGGAGATTCTAAAGAATGATGGAGAAGTCGACGCAAAATCTCTTTTTCGCAATGTTTATTTGAGAGTTGTCTTTTTACCATCACAGCTTTTCCTTCATCGTAAAACCAATTTTCAGATGAGGTTCTAATCGTGGTGAAGGAATGTCGGTGCCTTCTTACTATTTATTTACTATGTTTCTCGCGCCTTACTTCCGACTTTCCTCATATCCTAGGATATCCTTCGACGACTGTTATCTTATCCGAGACTACATGAATACGCAGTACCACTCTGGCCTTTCATTTCTCGTTAGCAAATCTTTCATTCTAATTCGTGTAACAAAGAAAAATTAATAAGAAAGCAAAGAAAATCGTTTAAAATTATTTAAATAAATAAAAAAATATAAAAAAATTGTGGGGAACCAATAATTTTTTGAGAAAATCTCTCCATGCAGAGACGAACTCGAGTGAACCTCCTTGAAGAGGAAGAGGCTAAAGTCTTCGTAGTGAGAAAGTATCCAATCGTTTGGAGCCTCCGTCGTTAACTCTAAAAGGAAGCGATAGGATAGATTTTGCTTCGCTTACCACTTCCTCTTCCTCTTCCTCTAACCGCCTTCCTTCCAATACCCCTTTAGGACTCGGAAAGAGGGTGAGGGGTCAAACAACTCGGGAAGAACGTTCGTCTACGAACATTGTCTATACGAGTAGAAAGTTAGTTACTTGTAGGTTATCTCCCCCCCACCAATTTTGACAGAATATTTTCGTTAAAACTAACGAAAATATCACGACTTAACCTTTAACCAATTATCGAGGGCGTACAGTTGATCTATTATTAATTATAACATTGTTTGTTTCTGGAATAGTATTTACTATTTACTAATAGATCAATTGTACGCCCTCGATAAATGGTTAGGTAAAGTCGTGATATTTTCGTTAGTTTTAACGAAAATATTCTGTCAAAATTGGTGGTGGTGGTGGTGGGGGGGGGGGGAGAGATAACCTACAAGTACCGAAAGTTACATCATTCTTAATCCAAAATTCCAGACTTCATTTCACTCTGTAGAATCTTAAAATTAATTTAAAACTAAAAAAAAATGAATGAACTTCACGGTTTTGAAAAAGGTTTCCATTTTGAGTGAAATATCAATAATGAAAAATATAGAAGAAGAGATTAACGAAGAAAACTGCGTAAACCAATTTGGAGCTATTGAAGAATAGGGACCCCAGCCTTCTTTAGGCTAACTAACGAAAATACCACGACCTAACCTAACCAATCGTTAGGTTAACTGTACGCCCTTGACGATTGGTTAGGTTAGGTCATGATATTTTCGTTAGTTAGCCTTATAAAGCTAACTGAAGAAGGCTGGGGTCCCTATTCTTCAATAGCTCCACCAATTTGATACCGAAATTAGTCTAAAAGTAATTTTGAAATTATTGAGAAAAATTTAAGAAAATATTAATATTCTATTTATTAATTGTGCCGGCATGCAACACTCCGTGATATACGTAAGGTTTGGAAGTACTTTCATCGTATAAGTATATTCTGCATCATTTACTTTTAAAGGAGATTCTCAGCAAAAGAACTAGAAAAATAAAACATCATTTTATGAAAAAAAATGAATAAAATGAGACAATAACGGGTTAGATCCATTTAAATGCGTGGGCTATTTAATGGTAATTTAGCCCACAAAGGAGATTAAAGTTACAATTCTGGCGAGTATTTTAGAGTTTACTAAAATTCTCCAGAAATCATTTCCTGAAGAAGCGAAATAAACTTGAAAGTACTCGGAAGGATAATTTTTCTTATTTCCTTTGTGCGCTCAATTAACCATACTACTAGTATCATTAATGATTTTGTTTTGGGGGGGGTTAGCGATTACCTCCCGTAAAACAGAACTCGTCTGACGCGTTCATCCAACCTAAAAAACAAATGAAAGAAATCAAATTAATGAAGGACATAAGAACGACTATTTACAGTAAATGATCCATCGCGTACATTGTATCAATTCCTGACATCTTCCAAAGAAATAAAACTCTTCGGGTTTTACACGATCAATTTCAGAGAGAAACTTTAATTCGCTTAAAAGAGAATATATCCTTTAATTAACGGTCAAAAGACTAATTAATCCGGGCGTGAAATCTAATTTAGCCTTTAATTAAGGGTCACTCCGTGTCTCAAAAGATTTTAAAAATTCTTTGAAAACAATTCCGTCTATTGTCTTTCATTCAAAATTGACGAATATTTATGACTTCTCAATCTTAATTTTTTTTAATATTGAGTAAGTTAAACGTTAATAGGAGTTTTTTAATGGTTAATCCCAAATTTAGGAATAAAGAACGCCATTAAATAAATCTCTAACCAATTATTAAGTTGTACTAAACATTAATTTTATATTTGTATAATTAAATAGGGGTAACTTTATTAAATTTAATATTAATAATAATAATTATAATACATATTAATACTAAAGATATATTGTCATTAAAGTTCAAATTAATTCTTATTATATCATTAACTGAAAATATTTTAAAGCAAAGATCATTTCAGGTTTGTGTAAAAAAGGTTTTTGATGTGATTGAGAATTTTTTTTTTTTTAATTAAATTAACTCTTAAGTAAAAACTTCTCGTAATCGATCTTTTATAATGCAATTATTAAGTAGACTTTTAAATCTAATCTATTTATTATAAAAAGTTATCTACAGAAAAACTATATCACTTGAACAGTACTATCAAAATTACTCGCTCGACACCACGCTCCTCTAGACTAGCATACTAAATGTTTATTTAGAAACTTGAACACACTCACATTTTTAATTATAAACAAACTTGAAGACTGGACAAAGACACCGACCAACATCCATCACCAAAATTTAAAAAAAAAACAACAAGAACATCTCTAAAAATTAAAATGCGGTTCACTTTTTACGTCATTTAAAGAAATAAAACATTTGTTGAAAACTGGATTATGAGGATTAAAAAAGCACATCGAGAAAGAAAATGAAAATGAAACATCAACAAACGGAACTGAAAGGAAATATACCAAAATGGAGCAACGTTAGCGAAAAGAGTCAGGCATCCAAGCGCTCCACACAACCCTAACACATAGTCAAGCATCGCGGGCATTACTTTGGGACCCCATCTGAAAAATGAGGAGAGATAGTGTGGCAGAAGAGTTATCAGAGGTTATTCCTACACCGAATGAGATTTACGCTTTTCGTTCTTCACTGCCTTCCACGCTTTGCGCAGACACTCAAAACCGTTTTCCTAGGAGCGGTTTATGAACTTCATCCGGAGTCAATCAATGGCTTTTCATACGTGTTTCGTAGCGTCTTTTAAGGTTTATATACTCAAAATAAATGCTTTCTTTTTCAAATTATACGATAAAATCAAGTTTTAACTTTTAGAATCAAAAGTTTCCTACCAAATTCCTTTAAATCTACAGAAAGATGTAAGATTAGTTCAGAATAGGAAAGAGAATCAATTTTAAAATTTGCTGCGCTCACGAAGCTCCAAGAAGGCCCTGCTTTAACTTTAACGACATCATTCACTGAGGAATGGACTTTAGAAGTACTTTCCGTTCAGTGAAGCTCATTCGGTGTCGCGTACTTCGTATGCCACAGAATCTTCGAGGATGACATATGATGGTGATAAGCTGATAAAGATCATGAAGCAAAGGTCTAATCTATAAAGCTAACGAGTGGTACACTTTCTAACTCTAAAAAATGGATCAGCAACTAAAAGTGAGTTTAAGCTCATTTCCGCAATTACACGACAAACCAAAGAAACCTCTTTGATCGTTGTTGTCACTTCGGTAAGACGCTGAGTACTAAACTCGCGAGAAGATGAAATCGCAAGTCCCGTTTTTTGGCAGAAATGACACAGCGCCCGACGTTTCCTTGGATTGTCGGACATATTGGCGGGTCTTAACAAAGGGAATGACAAGAGCGAGAACTACAACTGAATAAAAATTAGGCGTAATAAAGCTTCGATTAATGTGGATCTACTTGTGAAGAATTGGGTCTCATAAGATCGATTTTTGCCTTTCCAAATAAAACTGTCGCATTAATAAGGTCAAAGACATTGACACTTTCTAACACTATCATTATATTGTATAATAATGCTATGTTTATGTTCATTTTTATATATATATATATAGATAAATAGATAGATAGATAGATAGATAGATGAGTCTATAAAAACCTTCCGAACTTTGAAGCATTTATCATAAAAAGTCTAACGGCTTTACCAATTTTTTTACAAGAATTACTCATAAGGCTTATAAGTCACGTTCCTTCAACTTTTAGGCTCACTTCGTGTCTTATTCCGGCGAACGTCAAATGATTTTAGTCACGCTAAGGGAATACTCGAAGGCAAAAAAAAAAGGTTAAAATTGATATTCTGTTCATAATGAACATGAACTGGGGGAGGGGAGGGTTTCAGAAAAGCAGTTTCTACATAATTCTTCATTAGTATTCAGAATTACGGTCTCTCCCGCATCTGAACGTGTTGATGTATGGTTTCACAACGTTTGTGAACCAGTTGGACAGATGATATAATTTAGTTGTCGCTCGTCAGGACCATGAAGTTTCCCAATTTGATTTTGATATCGACTGACATCTTTTGAAACGTATCGTCTTTTAAATGTTTGCTGGAAACTAATTAAGAACTGATAAACACATCTTCAAAGATTATTCCCATTTCACTGTTACTCCGGATGTGAGAGATCTCAAAGGAGGTCTCACTCGAGTAAAATTATGCCCAGTCTAATTTCAGTATTTATTAATTCCGTCAATGACACAGTATATACGATGACCTAGATTAAGATTAGATTAAGTTAGGTTGTTGTTATTAGTATTACAAATGTTATTAGAACATTTCGAAAAATGTTGTAATAACAGTGAGATTAGCTTAAACTAAATTAGAATGGTGTTTATCATTGTTGAGCCATACCTAATTTTAGTGTGTAGTGATAACCAATTTGCACGGTAATAACTTCAATTTGTGCAGTGATACATTAGGTTCTATATCGGATATAGAACCTAATTTATCACTGCACAGATTTTCAATTTATCACTGCGCAAATTGAAATTATTACTGCGCATATTGATTATCACTGCACACTAAAATTAGGTATGGTTGAGGCATCGTTTTCTGATTCGGAATCCTCAATCAAAGGAATCTTATATTTGGACCTCGGATGTCCCTCGGAATCTCGCGCATCAAGAAAAGTCCCTCAGGAGACTTCATGAAAGTTGCGTGCAAACCCTCATAAGATGTAATTCGGGAACGGCTTCTTGCCGTGAAATAAATATTGACCTCACACTGACGATATCATTTACAACAGACTATAAGTTTCACGCGAAAACAATACATAAAATAAGGAACTATATCCTATACTCATTTGGTCAACAAGACATAACATCGACACCGTAAAATAAATAAAAAAATCACCTAACTTAATCTAACCTATGCTAAAGTTAACCTAACCTAACTTAATCTAACCCACAATAACTTGTCGATTTTATGTCAAGTTGATGATCAAATTGATTAGCTATCATTAGCTCGTAAACTAAAACTAGTCGCAGCTTCTTTGATAACAAGCAACAAAGTTCAAAAAGTAGTTTTCAGTTTTTCTTATAGACTCATCAGTTATATATATATATATATATATATATATATATATTATATATATATATATATAGTACTTGATGCTTGTGAATCATTTTTTCGTTCTGTTGATCCATAACAAAATGCTAATTCCATCGTGTGTGTGTGTATATATATATATATATATATGATGAAAGCCACGAAGGAAAAAGGAAACAGAATGGTGCTCAAGCGCTTTCGTCTAATGACATCCTCAGGAACACAAAAGCGCTTGAGCACCATTCTGTTTCCTTTTTTCCTTCGTGGTTATTTTCATCATAAATATTATTCACGTGTTACTTTCGTGAAATAATTTTCATATATATATATATATATACACTTGTCTTACGCTGCAAAAAAATTTTCCAACCGAAAGATTCAGAAAAAAACTGAGACAAAGTTGATTTTCTTCCTCCGTCACTCATTTGCATGTTTGTCAAGAGAAGAGTTTATTTATTACTGGAAACATACCGTGGATAAATTGCCTGACTTGGCGAGGATAAGCGAACAACGGAATTCTTGATTAAAACACATTTAAAATACCTGTGATTATATTTCTTGGGCTTTAGCAGCTTGCTGTCCTGAGAGCCTTTGGATACTGGCAACGATTCGAGGTTCGCCATCAGAAGGTTGATGGAAGTTTTGAGTTCCTCCAAGTAAAGAGACTCCATCTCTTTTACCACAAATTTGGGCATCAACTTTCTATTCTGAAAACCCCAAATGATTCGTTATTAACGGGAAAAACTCTGATATATATATATATATATATATATATATATATATATATATATATATATATATATATATTACAAAAATGGGTTTTAGAAGATACACATAATTTAAGAGGAAGTCTTTGAATAAGGCTCGTCGAAATGTTCTACTTTCTGTCGTAGTTCACCTTTTAAAAAATTTTCTTATTTTCTTTTTCATTAAAAGAAAACGTGAAACCGTTTTTTCTTCTTCAATTATTGACGAATTTAAAGTGTTCATTATTTTTCATCTTAGTTTTATGTCTAATAAGAAGAATTTTGGAGATAACAATGACAAATAACAGCAATTGATAAGAACCTAGGAAAAAAAATCGTTCTTTTACGAGGAATGTCGATAGAGCGAGAACATGAACATATTTTTTTTTTTTTTTTTTTTTTCAAAATTTTCTGTCTCCGTCGCAATCGTCGGTCATTATAAGTATTAAAAAGATGTACAAAGTGATTAAATTTGTAAAAAACAAACATTTACAGTAAATATACCACAAAAAAAAGGTTGTAAAATTAATAATAATTAAAAACTATTGAGGCATATTTGTTTAAAATTACTAAAATATGAGAACATTCAAGTACTGAATACCAAACTTGAAACATCACTACTATATAGGGTGTCCCATAAGTCCGGTTTCAGGAAAATTTATTTTAAGTTAAATTTACGAAAGTAATGCATTAGAACTAGAACAAATGTTCCAATTAATGTCTCATTTTTGGGACCTTTATTTTGGGACCTTATTTTTGGGACCTTATTTTTTTCATCACCAGTGTAACTCACTTCCATATTAGCCACTGCGCGTTATTCTACCCGCAGCAAAAAAAAAAAAAGGTCCTAAAAATAAGACATCAATCGGAATATTTGTTTTAGTTCTAATGTATTATTTTTGCGAATTTAATTTGAAATAAATTTTCCTATAACGGACTTATGGGACACCCTGTATATTAATATATTAGATAGTCCAGTAAAATGACGCATTGAATGGTATTGAATTGAAAACACAATATATCACTTGAAGAAAGTAAAGAAGATTCAAATTTTTAAATAGACTACGATCCCATTATCCTCAGGCCGAGATCAGGCAAGAATTGGAAATGGTTTCACCAACATTCAATTATTGCTCCAAAGAACGTTATTTATTAATAAATTTATTCATTTATTATTTATTAATAAATTTATTCATTTATTATTTATTAACAAATTTATTAATTTATTAATTAACTTATTAAGCCCTTCTGAGGGAAGCTCAATCAATCATGAAGGGACGACTTAGTTAAATTAATGAAGAAATATTAGCTCCAACAATCCTTTAAATTACGCAAAGCCGTAAATTATAATTATAATGTTCAACTTTAAAGAGTCATTCGTTAATTTTGTTTAACCCGTCAGTAATTATATAATTTTAATAGGATGACTATATTAATATTTTAATTTATTAAAATTATATTTTAATATTTTGAGTTTTTAATGTTTGAATACTTTTTTGGTATTTGATATTTCAAACTATTTTTTTTATGACCAGCGCCCGAGGCCGCTTAGTGGGTAACGCTGTTTCCCTGTAAGCGAAATGAAGACACTGAGGTCGGGGGTTCGACTCCAAATGCTGCCGGTTGATAATAATCCAGAAGTTGGTGTAATGGGCCGCGTTAGTTGGCCCGAGCGCTGTGCCAGTTTTTTTGGCCTTCGTGACTGATTATTATAATACTCATGATTCAATAATTTACAGTTTTAATATTTTAACATTTAATATTTTTACAGTTGTACAGGGTGTCCACAGTGTTTTGCCACCCCAGTAAAATACTAATTGATTTTCATTTTTCTTTCAGATTCATTTGAAATATGTGATAGCAGCAACTATATCAGTGGTTCTGAACCTGGGGTACGCTAGGGAATCTTAGGGGGTTACGCGACGGGGTCCTGAAAATATAACCCTTTTAATTTTATATACGTTTAACAAACGGCCACGAGTCACACGGTCGCAAAGAAAGTAAAAATCCTCTATGCTTCTCGAAAATCCAGAAAATCCCGTGAAAGAGTTCAAGGGGTACGGAAGAAGAAAAAGGTTCAGAACCGCCGAACTATACGATTGAACAACGCATATTGGCTAATACCTGGGTCCATGAGCGACCACGTAATGGTAAAACCATTGAAAGTATTTGTGCAGACTTCCAGGAGCGATTCAATGGTGCAGCTCCTCCAAAAAGGAGCCGCACGAATATTGTCAATGATTTTGCCATTATGTGGTCGTTCATGGACCGAAGTACTAACCAATACGCGCTGTTCAATCGTACAGTTGTTGCTATCACACATTTCAAATGGGTCTGAAAGGAAAACAAAAATCAGTTAGTATTTTACCGGGGTGACGAGACATTGTGAACACCTTGTACGTCTTAAATATGATACTATCGTGTTTGCTCATTCATTTTTGTGCAATTTAATCGTCACAGTGACTGAAGGTGGAATGCGCGACTTCCATGTGTTTTATTTTCGCTATCGTCGATGTTCGTACTATAAAATAAATAATTTTGGCAACCCATTCGCAATTTACGTGATCTAATCTACAGTTCAGTTGGTTTAATACACTAACATGCTGTAGCTAAACAGTTAGCACGGTGACAACTAGCAATAGGTTCTATTCATATTATATATAGTATATAAAACAATCATCATTAGATACTGGAAGATATAGAACTATTTACGCTGTTTATATAATTAATTGTTTAAGAAATATTTTAGTTATGGCTATAAATACCAAGCATACACATTCATCTCTACACGATGAAAACTAATTTTAAAAACCAAAAACTTAATTACGAAAATTATGTATTTTTAAACTGAAAAAGACAATTAATTTAATATCATTTCAAACAGAAAATACAAAATTTTAAATGAATTTTAACTTATAGAAAGTTCTGTCAAATCCTATGTAACAAACAGACTATATATGTAGCATTATCGCTTCAAATTGGGGCTCTCTGAAGTGCTGTCATTTACAGTATTATGAACTGGGAAACGAACTTAATCAGAATTAGTCATTGCAAAACATTGGGGTATTTTTCAACTATATTTAGAATATTACTCTAGAAAAGTGTATACGATTACTCATGAAAAAGTAGTGCATACGACATCAATCCTCAAAGCCATATTGTTCTCGTACTTGTGCATCAAAGTACCGAGTGTACTGCATACAGTAAAACAGATTAAACGCGAGTTTATAAGCATACAGCATATGTTCCTTTTGGAAGCGCAATGGTTTATTCAATCAACAGATGTAAGTATGAATGTCAAACAATTAAAACATGCTTCAAGCAATAAGGCTCGAACACAACGGATTTCACTTACGGCCGTCTCGTCGCCGGCTGCAAAGGCCTTGAAGGGAGTGGGGACAATAAAGCAGAAACGATCATTTCATCGTGAACAACATCGAAATGGACAATGAATCAATTAAATTGTACCTTTCACAATTACTGTTAGCGTCAACGCTCATCTCATTGAGGGAACATTTTTGGCAGGACCTCCACTCCATTTTATATTATAGAAGTGATTTTTGCATGCTTTTTCTCAAATATTTATTTTTTTTTTTTTGTTTTTTGTGGAGTAGCGTGAACGAAGCGTTTATTAAGTAAACAAAAATGATGGAAAAATCTTTCATTTAAAATGAATAAATTCTTTTTTTAGGCTCGCGTACGAGCGTTAAGAAAGAGTAATTGCAAAAGGAAATATTTACTGAATAATGTGACTTTACCTCTGCAAGTTACTTCTTGTCCTCAAAAACTATTTATGAACACTTAATTAAATCAACTGATTCATCTCATTCTATGGTTACCATGGTGTAAAATGAAAATGAGAGCACCGTCATTTTGATGCATTAATTAAAAATATGGAATTGCTAAATGATGTAAAACTCAAGTTGGAGAGGATAATTTACGCAAGCAGCTCCAATGCATTGAAGTCTAGGGACAACCTTAAACTTCCTACAGAATTTAAGCGTCGTTGGTTATATGTCATAAGAAACCAACCAAATGAAAAATGTTTAGAAACATTTCTAATAAAATATAAAAATATTAATATATTCAAATTATAAAACCCTGACTTCTTAATTTATCAACGTCCTCAATGTGTTGGCAAATTTTACTGACTTTCGCGCGTGTGAGAAACTTGGAAGTTGCGAGCTTAAAGCCATCATCTATTGGATAACCAAACCCTTCTATTGGTTTTGGTCAATGATGACCAGAATAGCTACTAAAACTTTCAGCTATCCATGAAAAATTAAACATACCATACGCGAGTGCGTAATGTCTCCTTATTGGCCTAGGCTAGAGGCCTAGGCCAACCACAACGTTTTCTTTTTGTGTAATCATTTGTTTACAAATTGAAATAGAAAATGGGTCATGCCCTTTCTATTAGGAGCTGATACCTGTTTCGGGAAGCAGGTATAGCAAATGTAGAAAAAACAAAAATCCAATAGATGACGACCTAGATATTAAATAAAATAAAAGGACTAAAACTGGAGAAACACTTTTTTGATTTTGGTACGATTTGAGCTAATCACAAAGAAATATCTCTAAAATCGTCCTTCTTTAAGTAAATGAAGCTTTTTGTAAACTTGAAAAAATTTCCATTATTAAAAAAGTTTTTGTTGTTACAAATGTAAAAACTGTTATTTGTTGTTACGAATGAAAAAAACTCTTATTTGCTAATTGAAAAGTAGAAATATCCATTATGTAAGTGAGAAGAAATTAAAAATATTGAAAAGAAGTCAGGTTTTTATGCCAAAAATAAAAAAGCTTAAAATATATACTGATTTACTCATGCCTTAAATTATCTAAAAATTGAAATGAAAATAAATTTCGGAGTAATTTGACAAAATAATAAAAAAGTATTCCGGTTGATAAATCCTAAGCAATGATAAAAATCGATGGCGGTGTGTAGTTAATGAAGAACCTACGTTTGAAGATGCGTCAAACGATGAAGCATTTTCAACCATGAATAGGTTTTTGGTATCTTCAGTGAGAATGTAAAGAAAAGAAAAAAGAAAAATGGTAAATAGGGTATTTACTTACCCTTTCTAACTCTGCCACTTTTTGCATCCTGCCATCGAGTTCTCTTCGAATGGCTGCTGCCTGTTCATCTTGGTTATCCAGCTGTGGACGTCAATCAAGAGGTGGGTTAGGCCAATTTGAATGAATGAATGATGTTGCGTCATTTTTAAAAGCTACCCAAATGTTAGGGTGAGAACCAGTTTAATTTTAATACCCTTGTAAATGCAAAAACATTCACTTTTTTCTACGTGAAGATCAAAATATGATAATAAAAGGCCACTCTAATAGACAGAGTTTATTTCCACAACAGTTTCGATGCCCACTGGCATCCTCTTCGGGTGGATACAGAAAAACGAATTCGTTTTTCTCTATCCACCCTATTAGAGTGGGTCTTTATTATTATATTTAAAACCCTTCATTCTACCAACTTTGGTGAGAATATTTTTGTCCTACATACCCTTCTTACTGTTAGAGAATTTATATAAATACGACTAATCTAGCTAGCGTTGGTCTAATAGTGGGGCCCGATTCTTTTTAAGCCCCTAACGTTCAAAACTCTTTCAAGTTTTTAATAATATAAATTATGAACTTCCGAATTTATTATTTGTAAAATAGCGCTCTTAACCAGTTTCCATTATCAACTTTTAAAACTTATACTGCCCCAACATTATCTCCTTAAATTCACACACACACACACACACACACACACCACACCTATATGTATATATTTTGCAAGCTCACTCATCTCTCAGGAAGAGTGAATTTTCAAAATGAATAAGCGCCATAAAGAGAAAGAGAGAGAGAGAGAGAGAGAGAGAGAGAGAGAGGGTTAAGCATAACGTTAAATAGAAAAATGCAATATACCGCAGGGGGAAGAAGCTATGCACTCCTAAAAAGATGCTTAGCAAAACAATGTCGGACGCGCGTGAATGTGTAATAAATGAGTTAAGGGAAGGGAAAACCGTCAGATGGTGGAATGATGAGGTAAAGTAGGTTGTTAAGAAGAAAAATAACCCTAAAATGCAGCGAGAAAGACAAGCTGAGAAACGCAACTCAAACGTCAAATGCGGCAATAGAAAAATAGAAAATATTGTGATGATATTTTTAAACTAATTGATAAATATAAATATTAGGTCTATTTTCAGGTCAGAGATGAAACTAATTTTTCTGGCTTCCAAATTGAGAAATTTGGCAGAAATTTACCAGATCTGATGCGTCACTCTTCGGGCTAAAATATTAGTTTCAGATGTGGCAGAGTCACTTTTTTAGATTAATATAACTATTAGACGCGACATTTGCGTCACTTTTTCCTGTTCTCCATAAAATTTGGAGTCATTTCGTTCATATTTTGGAGTCACTTCACTCCTCCTCGATTTCGAATCTATGCGTCACTTCTGCCAAACTTTTCATACTGATGTGGTTTGTGTAGAAGATTATAAGAGGAATTATGGAAGGCACTAATTTGGATAAGAATGAAAGACCAGATATTGAAACTGAAGGCAAATCGCTGCAACTCAAATATTTGTGAAACAAACATGTGCAGTATTATTTCAAGAGCGATCAAATTTAGCTCCCCCCCCCCCCGCCCCCATTTCAAGTAATCATCGTTTTCTTTCGTTTTTAGTGTAAATTTAAAGCAAATAATCATAAGTCTTGTCAAAGTATTGGATAAGTTATTCTTCAGTAATTTTGGAATGACTTACATTTTAGTGGAATGTTTACTTTACTCCTCTGTAACGTTTACAAGCGGGAAAACCCAGTCATGGACTGTCCCAAGCCAGTTTTAGAAATGGGGAGGGTGAGTGCAGTGACGAGCTCGCTGCGAGTACTTTAATTGGCTCGACCCAATTCCCCTTTTAAACGCTTATTTTTCCAGGTTGGGGGCTCTACCTCCTATCTTAGCGCCCTCTGGTGGACGAAGGACTTAAAGCGGAACAACCAAACGAACCAAATTTAAAATTTATTAATTCCGAGTGAAAGTTATAATTATTATGAGTAATAATAATTACCATTCCTATCAGGGATGGGGTCAAATACTCCTATATTTGTATATGAAGGTATTTTAAATACCTTTGGGAAGTATTTGTATTTGTATTTGAAATATTTTAGAAAGTATTTAAAATTTCCAAATACTTTTGAAATACTTTAAAAATACTTTTGCGAATAGTTATACAAATTCCTATAACATTTTGTCGTAGCTTTCATTGTTAAACATTTAAAAATAAAAATATTGATAGGTATTATAGCTTTGTTGGTTATCTACAAGACCCTTACTCTTGGCAATATATTATACAGTACATAATTGTGTGTTGGACTGTTGGTTACCCTGGAACAGATTTACATTTAGGTTGCTTTGTGAAACTTAGTCAGTTCTTACTTGAACAGTGACTGGTATTTGTATTTGTAAAAGTATTTGTATTTGTATTTACGGTATACTGGTAAAAGTATTTGTATTTAAATACTTTTAAATGTATTTGACCCCATGCCTAATTCCTATTCGAGTTCCTTCAAACAAAAAACTTTGAACCCTCTTTCAGTTTCTTCCATCTTGACGCGTGAGAGGTGAAAATATTGGACTCACCTGCAAGGCGTTGTGCAATAATTGATGCTCGAACTTTTTGACAGAAAGAATTTGCTGGAACATGTCGAAGAGCTGTTCCTTCGGCATGTTCAGTTCGCTGTTCAAATTTTGTAACCGACCAGGGCGCTTCGTGTCGTCTTCTCCTGAAAAATGACCGAATTCTTGATGTAGCTATTATTGCATCATTATCATTATTGTTCTGATATGTCACGTTACCAACGCGACAACGATGACATGATTAGAATACTGCCAATGGATAAATATGAATCCTAGTTTGAAATGGAGATAAAATGTTAGGGTAAATGTATAAAATAAAATGAAGTAAAGTAAAATGTTTAGTAAAAAATGTTTACAATCTGAATACAAGATGCTTTAGCGTTTGCGCCAAAATTGAACTTATCCGCCAAAACGTGTTCGTTTTCGATCATTTCATTTGGGTGAAAACTTACTTTTCGATTACAATAATTATAAATTATTTTAGTCTCTAGTACAGTATAAACTATCTGCGAGTTCAGCTTTGCCAACTTAACCTAACCTAACCTAACCTTTCCTAATATAGACGTAAAGGATGTCTTTTTCATTTGGGCCAAACGATAACGTATAAAACGCGCACATTTGGGCACATAATTTAAATTTTGGCGCAGACGTTATAATACCCTCAAATACAATATCACCCCGGACATTCTTTTAGTTATTAGCACGTTTGAATTATATTTTTCGTTTTACGAAAATTTAATATTTAAAATTAAATACAATTGTAACCGTTTAACGTCAGTTTCTAATGTTACGAATATGAAGCTGCGGAAAATAGTTCGCCGAAATTTTTCAAAAAGAGATAAACAAATTAACAATTAGTAAGTTTTGCCTTTCGTTTTTAGCGTTTTTCTCGCAGAAAAGAAGAAAAATCAAAATAATAAACAAATATTTGTAATTATTAGTAATATATTTCTTTTAATTTTACATTTTTCGACGAATTTATTTCGCCAACTGTACATTTATCCTTACTAAAGTAATCGAGTAATAACGATTTTTGTTCTAAATAAACCGATGATTGCGAACACACAAATGATATTGACCGTTCCACTTAAAAAATAAATCGTAAAATATCAAAAAACGCTTTCGATGTTTCAGAACAGAATTCAATTATGGCTAATTTGATTGCCAAATGAATGATACGAGATTGTAAAAACATTTTTATATGGCAATAATTTATTATTACAGCACATAATGCATTTATAAACCTTTAGCTGAAATTGATATTTACTTTAGTATACCTTGTTAATGGATAGACTCCCTTCAGTGCAATAATTTTAAAAGCGTTCAAGAGCGGGGTTTTTTTTTTTTTGCCTTTAGGGTCCATCGCAAAATGGTCATTGTTGATCCAAGTTGATCCGAGCGAAATGTATTTAAGATTATATGAAGAAATAATGGCTTCAAAGCTTGATTACGAGATGATGTCTCTCTAAAAAGTCCTTAAACCAAAGCTACGTGACTAGTTCTACGATTAAAGTGGCACCATTCGTAGTCAGAATTTCAAAAAACAACAACGTTTCTTTTACCTGAGGTGGTTCGTAAACTCGATAGATGGACAGTATGAAGTGACACGCGTATAACCATTAACAATAAAAGCTTCTAGTGCCTTTTCTTCTTCTTATTCTAATTTCATAAATATCTTTTCTAATTTTTTGTTAAAGGTTCAAATGTTTCGGTTTAGAAATGTGAACATTTTCACATGAAGTTTGCGCACCGACAATAATAATAATCTACAGATCTACAAAAGCTAAGGCTAACAAAGACCCTAAGGTTAGCCCGAGAGAAAGGAAAGAGTAGGGGGTTAAGAGAAGAAAATAAGGGGTTAAGTAAGTAGCAACACCAATCACTCGTGAGTTAACATTCACTCAGAAAAAGAGAAAAAAAGACTCACCATCATCATCCGCCGGCCACTGCCGACAAGTCAGAAAAATAGTCGGAGAGAATAGGAGAGGGGTGAAAGATGAAAAGAAGTAAAACAAGAACGCTTACAAACCATGCAAACACAGTATTATCTCACTGTTATACCATGCAAACTACAAACATGCAAGAAAAGAGAGTTACAGACATGCAAAGTAAGGAGAGGATAAGAAAAAAAAAAAAAAGTAGGTAAAGTTAAACAAAAAGTGGGTTAGTTTACGCTTCGAACTACATCTACGTTCGTGTTAGTCTAGTTTTTTTTTGTTTTTTTAAAATAATTTTATTGCTGGCGTCACACGCTGGCATGTCACAAGCTGGCATTAATCGTTAACAGACTCATCCTCGACCACCACCCCAAGAGCTCCTATTGCTAATTGTTTTGTTTTTTTATTTTAAACAACGTTAATATTTTTAAAATGTCTGTCAAGACGGTTCTTAAACACATTAACGCTGGTAGAGTTCACGACGGGCGCGGGAAGATTATTCCATTTATCAATTACTTTAAACGTAAAGAAGTTTTTAGCGATATTAGTAATGAAACGTTTGCCACGCAACTTAAATCCGTTATTACGAGTATTACTATTATCGAAAGTGAACAATTTGTCAAAATTTATGTTATCGATGTTATTAACGATTTTGAAAACTTCAATAAGCTCCCCCCTTAATCTCCTAGTTTCGAGTGAATACAGGTCTAACTCCTTAATCCTATCTTCATAAGGCTTGTTGCGCAATGACGGAATTAGTTTCGTGGCACGACGCTGAACCCTTTCTAACCTATCAATATCCTCACGCAAGTACGGGCACCAAAACTGATGATGATGATCTACAGATCTACAGAAGCAGGATATGAATCCCATAAAACGGTACAATATTCTTGAAGGTAAAAAGCGATAAAATAAATCAAACAATAATAAATTTAAAAACTAAAAATTGTGACTAAACGATAACTAAAAACAAGACACTGAAACGAGTAATAATAAAAACTAGCCACATTAAAGTGGAGCTACGGACAAACACTTTCATACCAAGAGGTCCGCAGTGACGACTCAGATATAAGGTAACGATATCGAAGTTACCGTTACTATGCTGAGGCAAACAGGATTATAAGGAACTTCAAATTCTGTACAAACGAAAAAAATTCTTTTTCGCACTTTCTGCACTAATATTTATGGGCAGCGACTGTGGGTTAATTATAAAAAAGGTTCGTGCGGAACCCTCACTGTGCTTCCCAACAGATCCTATAACTCCTGCGTAAGTTATCTCCAAGATGCTGAGCCTCTCAAATGTACGCTAACTGCAATGTCCCAAACCTCCCTGAGATAACAAGATGTGCTCAATAAAAGTCTAATACAAAGAATTAAAAACTCAGACAATCCAATTGTCCAAGCTATTCATCATTCCTACTTTATGTCCTCTAGAGGAGCTGGTGATAGTTTGACCCAGATACGTAAATTCTTGTACCTGCTCAACTGATTCGTCTCTCATTTGGAAAATAATATTAGCTCTTTGGTTTGAGCTTCTAGGATACAATTGCATAACCTTAGTTTTAGTAACATTGAAATTAATGTCATAGTTCTGTGAATATATTTCGCAAATCTTTATAAGATAATCCAGACCTTTAACCGAAGGTCTTATTAACTCCATATCATCGGCACAGACCAAGTTATTTACCCTCATGTTCTCTATGTGGCATCCCACTCTCGTTTTATCAATATATACAGGGTGGCGCAAAAGTCGCGCATCATAGGAATTTTCAGTGTTGACTATATTATTTTTTTTGTTTCGGTAGGGAATGGCTGCGAAATTAACAATAGACGAGAGGGTGAGCTAGGTTTTAATGTATGGAATACCAGGTACTACAAATCGATCAGTCACTAGAGAATTTAAATTCTGTACCAATTCATCGATTTGTCGTACCTGGTATTCCATATTTTAAAACCAAGCTCACCTTCTCGTCTATTGTTAATTTCGCAGCCATCCCATACCTAAAAGAAAAAATAATATATTATAGTCAACACTGAAAATCCCTATGGTTCGCGACTTTTGCGCCACCCTGCTGTATATTAAACAGCAGAGGAGAGAGTAAGGAGCCTTTTCTAACTTCGCATGAGGAACCAAAAACATTCGAACAATACATTGCCCATCTAACAGTAAAAGTTGAACATACAGTAGCTTTCCAGAAAATACTTTAGACCAGAAAAGAATACTGGATTTTTTTTTAAGTTGTCTGAAAGGAATTTATTAAACTTTACAAGGACCATTTTTAAATCATTATATTTTCATAAATTAAGAATATGTTTTAGTTATATATATGCTATATATATATATATGTGTGTGTGTGTGTGTGTGTGTGTGTGTGTTGTGTGTGTGTACAAATTATGAGTAATTAATGCAACTATCAATTTTCTAGATATATTTTTCTACGCCTGGATGGTTCTAACTCCCTGCAAAGGGAAAAACTCTAAACTGGTTTTTTTTACTTTTTTTTTATACTGGTTCCTTGTTATTGTTTTCATTTTAGAAGAGTTGATACCCTCTATGTTCTTTCAAATATTTGTTTTTACATCAGCCCATACCCAGGGTATGAAACATCCGCTACGTGATAGTACTATTGTTACCTACAGTGACTAAGTGAGGAGAAGTAATCTCTATTTGTTAATTCCTTCGTGGTTCGAGATCTTGCGAATGCCCCGATGCCCGATGCCCAGTGCCCAACACTCGAGTAAAGCCAAAAAAGAAGATTGAAACGAGCGTTTATAGCGGCGTCCTCATAAATAAAAGACAGCACAAGGTTCCTTAACATTTACGAGGTCCATCTGCCAAATGCATTCCTCCTCCATCTCGTAAACGCGAGATTGGCCCTCACGGCAAATTAAATTTATTTTAAGGAAACCTTTTTTAATTAAACACGAAACGTTTCTTTTTCGTTCTTATCGTCTTTCTTCGAGTTTACACATCATTCTTATCCGTATTTCAAAGGCAATGAAAAATTTAAATTGATTACACCGTAACTCAAAATTAAAATTGCCCTTACACCATTTGTATATAAGGACGTGACATAATGCTTTCTAGATTTCAAATTTAGAACAACGTCTTCACAATTGGATTTATCTTCCAACAATTTACGTTCGTCAAAATATCAATAAAAGTAACCGTAAAAATAGAACCACTTAATAATGAATCAAAAACTCGACTTTAAAGGCTAATAAAATACGAACACGGATCTTTGGCCAAAAACACCACAACGATGAAAAATAGCGACAATGCTCCCCACCTTTTATGATGCAGTCGAATTTGGCCATCCACGAAGTGAGAACCGTTTCTTTGCTAAGGCCATCCATTTCTGGAAGAGATCTGGAATAGAAAACCGAAGACGCAGTTTAAGAAAAAATTAGAATTTTATGGAAAAACATCAAGAAATTATCAGGATTTTTTCCGTCTTAAGGAAAAAAGGAAATATTGAGCAAGACGAGAATGCTACGATTGCATTTAGGATAGAGGAAAAAAAAAATCGCTTCCACTCTTTCAATGGTCCGCGAGATGCCAACTGGAATAGAAGGGAAGGAAAAAATCATAACTCTGATAATGAAATCAAGAAAGGTAAAGTTAATATACAATTTTAAAAAATTATTGAGAGAGAGAGAGAGAGAGAGAGAGAGAGAGAGAGAGAGCACAAGTTCTCCTTGAAGTTAGTCCAAGAAAGATAAACAC